>JANHFX010029564.1:35844-54898 GCA_027560015.1 Chloroceryle amazona | reverse complement strand
AGTCCCGGCCGGGGCCGCCTTGGTGTCCCGGCGGGGAGAGCGCTGCTGCCACCCTCTAAGCCGTGCCCAGGGATTCTCAGCGGCTCCGAAGCCCCCGATCCCAGGGTTGGCCTTCAGCGGGGGACTGGCGGCAGCCATCTTATGGCCTGCTCTGGCCGGAGGCTGCTGTGTTGGCCGGCTGAGGGCAGCGGATGCAGCCAGTGGAAACCCCCTGGAAACCGCGGTGTCTGCTCACAGGCACCCGGTCTAGCATAATGGCTGCTGTTGTGCCCCTGCCTCTGCTCCGAGGGCAGCGGGCGAGGCCCTGGTTATGTTTTCCCCACTGCGGGTCACGAGTAAACGGCCAGAGAAGCAGAGGCGGGATGGTGCCAGTAGTGCTTGGAGGCAGGAATGGGCGTTAATTTCTGCTCCTTTCCCGCCTCTTCCCACCCCAAGAGAAACATGGATGTCTACTGTGTGCTGAAGAGTCTCTCCACAGCTGAGGGCCCGTGCATAGCTTTTAAGAACAGTGGTTCTACGTTAATTCGGTTTTTCTAATCAGCTTTAAATGTCACCTCTTAGTATTTAATGTTTCCATTTCTGTAATGCATGAGTACCTCAGACATGCATTGAGAAATTCCTATTTTCTCTCTTGTCTGTGTGTAAAGTTGGAGTTGCAGTGGAGAATTTCAGTGCTTGCTTCCTGCCTGGCGAAGAGTGCCCTTCCTTCTCTGACCACCGGTGTCTTGCACCAAACTCTCCTGCCCACAGGCACAGCAAATACTTCCAGAGCTGAGAAGAAAATTGTGTTTTGTTTTGCTTTTCTATTAGTAAGTTGACTGTAAACCAATGTATCCTAGACTTGATGGTGTTCAGTTAAAGTTGCAGTGCAGTCTAACCATTTGCCACCAGTAACTAAAAGAACGTAAATGAATTGCCACCAGTAACTAAAAGACCAAGCCCCTCTCCTTTTTTTTCATTCCCTCCTTTTCCTTTCCTTCCTCTGCCAAATCCCCATCACTTTTGAGAACAGCAGAAAACAGTGGGAAATGGTTAAAGAATCCAACCCTTCACTGTTGGTGAGGTCCCTTGATCATTATTATTTAAAGGATGCCTTTCATTAGCTGTTATGTCTGAGAAGAGAGTTAAGGAGTTTGACCTCTGAATTGTGAATAAGGCTTGAAAAGTAAGCAAGTTCTCAGTTCCTCCACTGCCTCAGTTCTAAGCATATGTGTCTAAGAGTGGCAAGTCCTCTGCTGTCAAGGCCGTTAGTGTTCGGGTATTGCCACTGTACTGGCATTGTGGCAAATGAAACAAATGGCCAGTCCCTTTCACTGCCACAGTCATCTCCTGCCACCAGTGATCAGTTTTCCTTGTGTTTCCTTTTCCTCTATCCCCTTCCCATGCCAGGAGGGCCTGACAGTTTAGTTGTCATTCTCCATAAAGTAAGAATGACAAAAGACTCCCTGATATGCTGAAAGTGACAGCTGTATTTAACAGTGGTCAAACACTGGTTCTCAAGGTCCCCTGGGAGGACAATGGGTAGGCATTTTGCCCATATTACAGATGGGCATACTGTGACTACAGTGTATAAGTCCGAGATTTCGAACCTCTTTAATTTTGAAACTTCCAACCTGTGTAGGCAAAGATGCATCTTTGTGTCTGGTAACTGGGACTGGAGTTAAACAGTAAATTATGGAGGAACCAAAGCCGTGTTTAAGATGTTGAGTCTCTGCACTCATGACAGTTTCATGTGAAAGTGAAGTTTTCAGTTGTATGGCTCTGAAAATCAGCCCTATTCCTGTATTCCATTCTGCACAGATAATATAAATAAAAATTACTGAATTCTTGTGAAAACTATAGGTGCTAATAAGTCATATAAGATCAGTCAGTTAGTGACAAAACAATTATTTAAATAGAAAGGGATATTGATTTTCAAGTTTGTTCTTGTTGGTGTGTCAATCCTTGAGAGCATATTTCTCTTCCAAAACAACATTTTGCCGTTTAGTTGCAAGCTAGAAAAAAAAGACCTTTTTCTTTCCAATAGTTCTAATTTCTAGTAACCAGCATTTTAAGGACAGTTTGGGTAACACTTCTTCAGATTGCATGTCACAAGAGAGTGGTTTAGAAAATAGGTGTGCCTCGGAGAGGCAGGGTTGTAGAGCTAGACTGCATTACCTGCTACTGTCCCAAGACAGCAGCTACATCCTAGGATCTATATTAGTTACATTTAGTAATCTTTTTTTAAGTAGCTGTGCTTCTTCTCTGTATAATCTCTTCAGTCCTCCTTTCTTAGAACTAGACTTCAGTTCTTCTGTTTGTTTTGTTTTGCTTTGTTTTTTTCTAAAAGACTGGAAGACTGGGGAATTTTGCTGATTCAGCAAAGTCTTTCACCAGCCTTCACTTTTGTACGTTTGAAGTACTAACATTTAATCTCAAAAAATTCCAGCCAGACAATTGATATCTTTAGCAGCAGCTCAGCAACTTTTGTTCAAATCTATCTTTTGAAGCCTCTGAAATGCCTTCTTTTGTCCTTGATTTCTGTAATGTTTCAGATTTATTGATCCCTCTATATAACGAGCTCTATCTATACAGTTGTATGCCTATTTCTGGATGGAAAAGTATGACTCTTAAAAGAAAAAAGAGGTCCTGAAAAACATGGATTTTGCTAGATCTGCAATTAAATCTACTTATTCTGGTGTTGTTCTAAAGATTGCATTTTTTGCACATCAAATGCTGGAGTAATGAGGCATTGTTCACCTAGATAAAAAATTGCTCTTACCTGGGCAGAATCTGAAGGGCGATGCTTGGAATTTGTGCAAATATTTAGCCTAGTGGCACTCTGATTCAGAAGGGGGCAGCCAGTCTACAGCCATGTTCATCTGCAAGATAATGGCAGTTCTTAAAATACTTCAGCTTAAAATGCCACCCAGAGAAGACTTATTTAGTCTTTTCTCAGTTGTCTGCTGAGTCAGCCATTTGTGAAAGGGCAATAAACAGGAAAAAATTCAGGAATAAGGTTGGTAGCCTTCGATAACTCTCTCAGTTTTCATCAGCTCTCTTTTTCAGTATAGAAAATCTGAAAAAATATAAAATGCATGAGCAATGCCTTTGATATTTTTGCAACACGTTTAGGTTTCTTGAAGAAGCCAGAAAAAGTTTTGAAAAGGACTAAAGACAAAGGAGAACGTTTATTCAGGAACTACTGTTTGCATATGCTTCTGTATATTATGCAGAGTTTTGCAGGGAGCTTTGCTCTTTCCTGTGTCCAAGTTCTAATTCATGACCTTTAATTCTGTGCTGGCCTAGATTTAGTGATGTTTGGAACAGCCAAGGAATGGTTGCAATGGTCCTGTTGGTACAGGCATTTTGATGTCCATTGAAGCGAAGGTCATGGTGCTTTCTCCCCACTTCTCAGGGTGTACCCTCCTGTCCACAAAGTACTCCATCAGCTGGGTGGTCAGAGCAGCTCAGGCAGGATCTATTCAGACATACAGCTCCAAAATGCCTCCCTTGCATTGCTACCCTAAAGATGCTTGTTAACTCCTCTTACTTTAGTATGATAGCTCTCACGTTTGTTTTCATTCTCTACTATCTTTGCCAGACTTTGGGAGCGTTAAAATAAACATTTGCCTCGTCGTGTGGCCCTTCTCCATTTGGCAAACACCAGTTTGTTTCCTGCCTTTCCATAAGATTTCATCGCTGTCCTTAGTATTTTGTTTTCTCAGAGTGGTGAAAATTAAGGCTTCTGGCAGAGGTACTTCTGCAGAGTCAGCAGGGGTGGCACTCAGGATTGTTTTCTCATTACCTCAGGGTGGGAAAAATGGTTGGCCTTTAAGATACGTGTGAATCTGTTGCTTTCACAGCCAGCTTGGAAATGCAACCCATGCCATCTTACCTACTGATTCCAAATTTCTCCAAGGATTAATGGCACTGCAGTAAAACACAGCTTCTCCTCTACTGAGCTCTCCTCATCATCTTTCTTGGATCTGGAGAAACTCAGTCCAAGCAGATGCTTAAAGGAAACATGGGAAAATCTGGCAAGTACTTGAGAGAGAATGACACCGTGAGAGCCAGCAGGAAGCAGGATGTCACAAGTACAGGAGCTCAGACAACTATACTGAACATGACAAGGAGACATGTCCATAAAGGTCACATCTGAGGTGATTTCCTTTATTTTAAAAAAGTTCTTATTAAAGCCAATACACATTTTTTGCTTAAAATAAAACAATAGTGAAGGGTCAGCCTCAGGATTCAGTCTATTGAATATTCTTTGCAATAATGCCTAGTAACATGCAAAGCCAATTTCCTTAAATAACTGCCTGTCATTAGCACAGGGAGGCTTTGCCATCAGTCTTTCCTTCTATTTTATATAGACCATCATGAACTCATTTGGTATTAATGGAAACCCCCTGGGTTTGCACGCTGTCATGTAACATTAATTAATGTATCGTTGTTTAAATTATGTTACTCCTCATCCAATAGCTGGGAAACTCTCAGAACATTCTCAAAGGTACCAATTTATTTTCTTTGGCTTCGTGGTTGCAGCCCATACTTATCACTCACATATGTACTGAATGACGAATGGATTCCAGGTGCTGAGCCATCCAAAGAGGACAGCTTTCACAGCAGCACAGTTGCGTGCATACATTTGAGAAGTGGAGAAAATTTGTACCAAAAGTTTTCTTCAAGGCGTGGGCGTCCTTAGAGTTCCCATTGTAAGAGTAGAGCAGGAGAAGTCCGCAGCATCTCTCAGGCTTTAGCATTCTCTCTGTAGGCAGTGGTTTTTCAGACTCACCACCTCCTAAAAAGCTACATTTACAGCATTCCTCTAGCTCAAGCTGGGAGCCATTGGAGGCAAATTGCAGTTCAAATATCTGACAGAGTTTCTGACAGGGAAAGCTCTTGTGAGCCTCAGGATGGTTCTTAAAGTCAGTTCAACAGTTAGATGAGATTTCATTACAATAAAAAATCTGAGATGTCTGCAAATATTTGAGTAGGAAACAGTGTTGTGTGCACTGTACCATCACACTGATGACACTCATTGTTTAATCTCTCATAATTACCATTGTAAAGTATGTTTTTTCAGAGGTTTACAATGCAGCTGTTTTGTTCACTGCACGTTTTCAACCTCTAAGCCATTTCTCCTTTCCCCTTTAGAACAAATTAAAATCATTTTGACTGCTTTGAGAGCTCCCCTTTCGAGAGTCAGGGATGTTGTTATGCAGAGCTGCAGAGCCGGACTAGATCCACCTCACTGCTTGTGTGTGAGGCCCAGTGATACTCCAGTGCTTGTGCCTGATAGGAAGGGGGCAGAAATATTCCATCCCACTTAGTGAACGGGAGGTATGAAGCTGCTTGTGGAGGTTGCAAAAAGAGGAAACAATTAGCTCTGGATTTTTTATGTCCCTTCTTGTTTACCAAGAAGACACAGTGGCAATCCCATTGTTCAGTGAGATGGACTGTGAGAGATGTAGATCTCTGACAAATGTTTGTCCCTGGCTTGCCTGGCAGGGTGATTTCCCCTCTAAAGATGAGGTCCTTTGCTTGGCTAATAGCTTTTTTCCAGGGATCTCAACAGCGGTATCCCTCCCACACACTTCATCCCTTCGAGCTTCTGTCCTTACTCTTACTCTGCAAGGTGGCAATTCTGGAGTATCTCCCACTGGTGTTCTGCTAATGTCCATAACTTGCTGACTTCTTGTTACCATGGTGGTGGCTGTGACATGTAGCTCAAATGTATAGACAGGGCAAAATCATGGCCTGATAAATTGCTTTATTGATTAGAAAGAAAGAATAAATTATTTTTTAGAATGATAAATGTGGGATTCTGGAGATCTTGCTTCAACCCTCTGTTTTGCCATAGGTTTTTCAGGAAGATCTAATTTCTCAGTGCCTCAGTTCCTCTCATATGAAATGAGCAGTGTTTTATAGAGATGTTGAGTCGATAAGTACTCCCTGGAAGGGGACAAATCTGTGGAATGCACAGAGCACATGGCATCCCTACCAGCCCTCCAGGCCCCTGCCCTGGGGAGTGATAGCAAATGGCTATCATCACGATTATTTTGCTTGCCCTGAAATGTGGTACCACAGCCTGGTGGTGAGCCCTTCATATGCAGTGAAGAGCATTGGGAAGCGAGCAATTCCTTATGGCAAGACCCAAACCAGCTCCTTCCTGCATTTCAGGAGTGGGCACTGCACCACAAAAGGAGACGCTCTGAGAGGCCAGTGCGTCTGCGTAGCTCGCCATGTTGCCATGCAGGGCTCTTAGGCACTGAAAATGTGGCTGCCTGCCAGAGCTAATTCTTCCCTCAGCTCTTGAGAGGACTAGTCCAGGCAAGGCACTGTGCTGACACAGCTGTCCTGCTGCTGGTTCCTCGGCTGGCCTGTCTGGGGGATCCCAGGGCAGCACTCCATTGCAGAGCATAGCTATGCCTGAAGGAACTTTTCACAGGTAGTCACGGTGCTGGAAAAGTATTTAATTCACTGCTCTACAAATAGCCCTGTGGGCTATGGCTAGGGAGGAAAACAGGCTTGTTTCTCTTGTCCTACACCATGTAGTCTGTGTGGGCAGAAAGACAGAGCGCTCGCTGTCTGTTGTAAGCCCCTGACACAAGGTCAGGCGAGAGCTGTGCCAGTGCAGAGGCCTGGTTCGCCAAACAGCCCTCTTGTCAAACTCCCCTGGCTTTCTCTGAGCTAATTCAGGGATGTCTTTGGCCCCGTAAGTTCAGCTAAAGCAGCTGTGATTGCCCTAACACGAAGTTTCCTGGGTTTGCTGGTGTGTATTTTAAGCTTATTGCTATTTCAGTGCAGTTTTGTGCATTTCCTATTTGAACAGTTCCTGTTGGAAGCATGTATTGTTTGGGAAGTCATGGCATTAATTACTGTGTGAATTATTTGTTGTGTGGGTACCGCGGAAGAAATAGATGGGAACTATTCCAACTGATCTTTAATGAGTTCAGTCATCCAAGATCCTGATTTCCATCTCATAAATAATAAACTGTCCTCAATATGCTAATTTAAATTTGCCTTTAAATTGCTTATTTTAATTTTGCAGAGGAAATAATCAAGAAGAAAAAGTTCTGGAAAATGCAAGACTGCCCTGTTTCTGTGGCAGGGCACTCAGAGTTTGCAGTGTCTCATCCTCTTCCCCACACTTAGTCCTGAGACAGTGAGCATGTGACTGGTCTGCTAATGGTTTCATGTCGTGAAGAGGGAAATTCCAAATGTAACGAATGAAAATATATAAGAAATCTTTGGTCCACAAAGGAAAGGTGCTTAATATACCCTACATAGTGAGCTCTTTGCCATCTCCTTTTGATGGGATCTCCAGTCTCAATTTCCGCTGATGATCGTTTGCTGTTGGCACCTATGGAGGCCAAAAGTGTTGCTCTGACAATGGACCTAGCCTCTGGCAAGATAATTGTGTGCTCAGCAGCGACCCATCTGCTCCATCAAATGCAACAACAACAGTCTTGTAGACAAGTCTCATCTAGTCGCGCAGCAGCGGGTGAAGATTTTTCAAAAAGCCTTCTCATATTTGTGGGCACTTGGACGGGGCATGAAGGTACCAGTAACTGGACCAATGATTTCCCACTCTGCTAACTATAGATAATATTTCTGCTCCAGGCAAGCAAATTGTTACACTCAGAGAGATTGGTACCGATATAACAGTTAGCCTTGAGATTTTTATGTTCCAGAAACATTGTTTACATTCTTTATGCTTTCTCCTCTCAGCGTATTATCTTCAGTAAACACATACCACGATTTTACATGTACCTGTGGTGTCTGGGCTGTCTGTAAGTCCAGACTAAACAATAGCACATGGCATAGCAAAAAATGCTGAAAAAAAAGGAACCAGAGATGTATTTTGGACGTGTATTAGCTGGTCACACATCATTCAGATTTGTTAAGGTTCTATACTGGATAAATAAGTAGGAATAGAATGTGGGGATGGTCCTGCAAGAGCATCTTACTGGAATTGCAGTTGCAGAAATTTCATTTCAAGAGACAAACCAGTGAAAAAAACCAAACAGGTTACTCCATTTTCTGCCCTGGAAGAAATGGCAGCTTTTTGAAAACATTATTATCCTCAGTCAAGCATCACAAATATTAGTTCTCAGTTCCTTCAAGGGATAAAAAGAGATAAAAATAGAAGCCACTGTGAAACCTCCCAGAGGCTGACAAATGCATTCATTTATTTCTTTATAATGACATCTTTCAAGAAGGCCTTAACACTGGAAATTCTCAGAGGAGGATTCCTTCCCGCCGATACTTTCTCACTTCTGTTGAAAGCTATCTGTATCACTGCGAGCAGGCAGGGCGTAAAATACTTTCTGAAAACTCAGCCGTGCTTTTATAGGATGACCTTAAACAGGGAAAAGGCTCATTCTCCTGAGTGCACTGAGAACATGGCACCGTGACCTGGAACGGTGTGGGAGTGTCTGATTGTGATGGGACAGCCCACTTGAGAGGGGATGGCTGTGTGGGATCCTCAGCAAGGGGTGAGCAAAGTCCAACCCCTGCACATCAAATTCGCGTGAGAAACACAAGCTGCACAAAACAGATGTCAACTTTGCAGCAGCTTTCATTTTACTCTTTACTCCCCTCATTTCTATGTCTTCCCAGTTTGTTCATCTCCACTCTAAGACCTGCGCTCATCCTTCTTAGTGGAGGCAACCTAGCCACTTTTCCCTTCTGCTGCAGGGAGGGAGAGAGGCTCTTCCAGAGCTGCTGGAGCTTCAGATTAACTGACTCCCTCTCCGAGGAGCCTCTTTCTGTCTATTTATTGTACAGGAACCAAGGCTTGTTTATCTGGCATGGTTAAATGTCTACAATTATTGGGGTGATTTTGATCTGTACAATTCAATCGTTGCTTTATTTTTCTTATACTAAAGTTTAAGAGTGTAAAGCAAAGCCCAGCACATTTCTTACATAGACACTGGGAGTTAAAGGTGGTTCCTGAAATGGTATTGTTATTGCAGGTGAGACTCATCTGACCAAATGCAGACTGAAGATAGAGATGGCTAGAGATGAACCCCAGAAGACTCTGTTTCACTCTTCACACTATAAATGAACCTAGAGTAAATAGCTCAGTCGTGTATCTCTAGAGATATGTAGGTAAATTGCATCCACAATACCTGCAGAGCTCCCTCTGTGGCACACATTCCAGAGCAAGATTGGCCATGTAGGTGAACTAAAGATACAGGACTGAAGGGAATCACTTGTCATCTAGTGCCTCTCAAGTGCAGAAAGGCATGCTGCAGATGTCCCGTGCGGTGTAGCTCATCTCACCCCATGATGCTGTGCATTTCCAGGCTTCTCACAACAGACTCCAAGTCTGTGCTAGATGATCAAGTGCCACAGTAATTGTGACACAGGAGGACAGGAGAGATCAATATTTCCAAGTCGTCCTGGCTAGCAAGAGATTTGCTGGGTGATATTTGCAGATGCTTCTGGACCACGTACTGTGCTGCAGAGGAAGACAAACAAAACCCAGCAGTCCCTGATGAGGTCATCTGGAAGAGGATTGCTTCCCTGTTCCAAATGTTGTGACTAGCTCGACCCTGAGTGTGTGAACAAGTGCAGACAGCTGATGGATGCTGATACCTCAAGGAGTGCTGATGAACCTTGCATCTCTCAGTGACTGTGTTTACAACCTTAACTGACCCAACATGAAATAAAATACTCTATCTTAAATCCCTGTGAGAAAAGATTAAAGGGGTCAGGAAAAAAGTATATCGTTCAAGAAAAATGTCAGCCCTGGGAGTGTAACCTTAATTATTAAACTATACTGGTCTAATTTTAGTCTTATAATTTCCCATATACACAATAAGAAGAACTTCAGTGGGGGCTTATTTTTTTCTTTTAAAAACAAAGGCTTTTCTCTGTAATGTACTGCTGTTTGGCACACTCTCTGTATAAAAGGCAGATCTTTAAATGGTGTGCTGTGATCTTATCTGTTCTGCAAGCTGGAGGATGTATCATCAATATAATTTGTGGCAGGATATTTACATAGGTGTGGTGAAGTGTGTTGGAAACTCCTCTGAAATCACACAGGCAAAAAAGGAGACAGTATTAGCTTAAATAAGTGAGGCTATCAGCTTAACAGCTCCATGAATAAGTGTTCTTTCTAGAATAGGAAATGACAGTTCACAGGTGCTTAAAGCCAGCTAAGAGACAACACACTGCTTGTGATTTTCTGTCACTAACTTATTGGATCACACAGGGAACCAGTAACTAATTATAGAGAATTTCAGCTGTCGTTCACAGGTTCCCGTTCACAGGTTCCCGTGTGATTCCGTAACTCCAGCCCTGGTATCCAAAGGCTGTTCTTGGCCCTGGAAAAAGGAGAGCTGAAGGCCTTGGCCCCAGAGGAGGGGGCTGCCATTCTGAAAGTTGTTACTAGGTGAGAGGTGGCACTCTACAAGCAAGCACTGCTGTCACAAACAAAATTAATTGGTTCCACTGCTGGTATTCTTGAAAGGAGCTGTTAAATGAATGACCATTGCCAGTGCAGTTCAGGAGACCAAGCTAAATTATCATAATAGTCTCTTCCACCCAAAAATTCTGTGCATTACTGAGAAATACTCCCTTTGTGTAAGAGCCAAGATATGTATTAGGGTAATTCTGGGACCAAGTGCAGCTCATGCTACCAGTGAGTCTACTCACATTGTGGATGAAAATGTACTTCAGCTTCTACAGCAGTAATTCCAGCCACTTTCACATAGTCTATGTTTGCTTGAAGAACATAAACTGTACTGTACATAATAAAGGGCTTCTCTTCCTGAACACTACTTAGAGTTGTAACCTAGCAAGAATACCAGGGAAGCTGGAAACACTAACTCTGCACAACCAAAAGCTTTCCTTTATATTGTGCTAATGGTTGCACCTTCTGGAGCCCTGATGTCGTAATAGGATGTGCAAAGTCTAGAGATAATGTAAAGCTCCAGATCTGGAATTGAAGCTTCCCCAGTGTGAGAAGTGTTGGTATTGGTTATGCTCCATGTCTAGCTGCGCTTTAAGTTGCAAAAGATTTCCACTTCTAGTATAACACCCTGTAAAAAAACAAAAAGACCATGCACTAGCTTCTCTTGTTAAAATTCCTTTCAGGTTCTCAGGGTTTGTTTTCCCTTTTATTAGTTAGGAATAGTAGAGGTCAGTGGAGCTTTGTAAAGGACCTTTTCAGCAGAGTTGAAATATCTGAATCACATTGCAGATCCTGCCGGTTGGCTGATGGGGTGCCTCTGTGCTGGTGTACAGGGCTGTCAGAACCCTGGGGAGCTGCATGCACCGGTGGACTCCTGATGTATGGGTTATCTTGCAGGGGTGGAGAACAGCTGAGAGATGAAGGAGTGAAAAGCAACAAAGTTTTGCCAAATGCAAAAAGTAAATGAGCAGAAGGAAACCCCAAACTATTGATTTTCACTGTCACTTTCTTTGTCACCTCTTTGGACAAGCGTGATATCCAAGTTAACTACTTTGTCCTTTTTTCTTGTCCTTGAATGCATTCATATCTTTGCATTTATTGTTAGGTTTTGTCTTATTATCAGCTTCCCAGAATGGAATGCCAAATCTGATGTTTCTGCTGAAAGCTGTAAGTCTCCAAATAGAACAAGTGAGTTTGGTTTCTTCCCTAAAAGTTCAGAATGTCCTTGCTTGCTCTTTAGGGTCTTCCATGGGCTGCTATTCTGGTTAAATTCAAGAGCTTGGTTCCGGAGTCTTTGCTCCATGAAGGAGATCAGGCTTCTTCCTTTGAGAGCTTGTTCCTGACCTGAATGACAAGGAAACTGAAACAAGGGCAGGGTGAGGCTAGGGAAGGTTTGCTCACTGATGTAGCTCATTAGAGGACTTCTCTGCCTTGCTGCTAAGCCTTTTGGTTCTGCCAAGTTTCTTGATGAGAGCTACAGGAGTAACAATAGAAAAGTAGGTCAGGAGTAGATCTTGTAAATCTACTCAAAGGGCCAAGAGTACAATTTGTGTAGAAGAAGGAGAAAAGGGAGAAAGGAAAAAAGAAATAGGAAGATTTTAGGGTGAAGAGAAGGACAGGAAGGCCAAAAGTTTTGGTAGGACTTTGCATGTGATAAGTGATGTGTAATTATACACCTGATTGAAGATTGCTTTCTTATAGTGTCTGGAAAAATCTTTACTTTCTTCAGCAGGGCATTCATTAGTGCTTCTGAAGAATCTCTTATTCTGCAACTGCTGTTAGCAGTAAGGCCAGTCTGCCTGCCTGCAGGGATTTTGACTATACAGTGGGTGAGCAATGTGCTCGCCTGCTGTACACGCATTTCAAGTGTGTAGCTGCACCCCTACTGAGACCCAGGGAAAAGCAACAGCAGAAAAACAAGAGCTTTTGCAGGATGGACGGTTTTCTTTGAAATGTGGTAGGCATGTGATTTCTTTAAAGGGAAGAAAATCAATAGAAGGATTTTTTAGGTTGGAGAAAACACAATCCCCAGTGTTTGGAAGTCTTTGGGAGTGAACTTTCAAAACATGTCCTGGTTTGGGCAATGCTGCACTGCTTATCCAGCGTGCACACAGAATACACTTCCACTTCTTATTCAGCTGAACTTCTTACCATGCTGGCAAAATTTCTTGCATATAGCTGCATCATTAGATTATTGTTTTTTTTTCTGTTTAGGTCTAAAGTCCTAGGAGGTGTCTGTAAGACACAATTTAACCCATGACACACTCAACCGTACTCTGATTTTAAGCAAAATCTGACTGTGCTTCTTCCATCACATCTATAATTACAGCTAGCTTCCAACAAACATTGTATACATCTATGTTACATATGTATTTCTTCTGCTTTGTATTAGAACCCTTGTTGGCTGTTAGGGTTTTGCTGATCATTTCTTTTTGAGTGCTTTATTTTTCACTTTTGTTGTCCTAGCAGGTAGAATACAAGTTTAAAAAACCATGTTAATGTGATACACCATTTCAGCTGACTTAACAGCCCTTTAGCATACATATTTACTCCGAGAAAGTGAGACTGGGCAACAGGATTTATTCTTACCAGTGTCATCCTTCTTGCGGAAATTTCCTCTTAAAAATGTTGTCACATCTGGGACAACTTCCTGTGGATTGGATGCTTTCTGCATTTGATGGTACAAACCAGGGCATTTCCCCACTCTCAATCCAACTGAGACCACTGCTGCCCACTGGTTTTCAGTATCAGTAACAAATACATCAGTTGATAGGCAATGGGCATTTTATAAAGGCCATTTAAACAAAAGGCAGCAATGTCTTCCTTGCATCAATCAGCGAGAGACTTTTTGATCTTTCCTTTTCCTGCAGAAAGTTGGAAATCTCTGCCAAGAAAACACAAACAGGAGACTCTTCATTATCATCATACCACAGAGTTTTGAAAGAACTCTTTTAACTTAGACAACTACATTTCTGCCTGAAATGTTTTACCTCCCCGTGTTATGAGCACATAATGAAACTCACTGAGTGTTTAGGGAGAGATATTGCTCCTTGGTTTTCAATTTTACTTCCTTCTTCTGAGTGTTTTTCTCTCTTCCTATCCTCAAGGTTTCCCTACAGCCCATCACTGAGCTCCATGTCCTTTGTATTGATTTTTAGTTTATCTGAAAATCTTGGTGGTTGTGCTTTAGACAACCCTATATTTATCTGGAAAGTAAGTGTGATGTGGATGTTGGGAGTTCTCACCCACAAATTCCCTCCTCCCAGAGCTGTATGCTACAGCATGACCTGGAGGCCTCTATAAAGGCACAAATGTACCAAGGAGGGAGGAGGAAAGTTGTACACTGAGGAGTTAGTAGCCTGTAAGGAGTGGTAGTGGTGGATGGGAGCTATTTATATCTTTGGCAGTGACCCCAGAAGTCCACTGCAGCGAGGCCTGAGACCACTGGCTGTACTTGTTTCTGCATTGCAGGAGATCCCAGGGAGTAGCACACCATGAGTGACCTTACACAGCTGGCAAAACCAACCAGCCTTCTGGAAATTTTCCTTCGTACTGTCACTATGAGTGATGAAATGCATATTTACTGTTCTGACAAAATGTTCTCTGCTCAGGTGGAAGTTTGAAACCCTATTTTTTTTTTTCTCTTGGCCTTTGTCTAGACTTGTATTATGGCTGCAAAGTTGCTGCTTCCAGATTGCTGGAAGTATCTGACCCACCTGCCAGGTACCTTTTGTTTGTGTTTACACACCCTTGGTGCTGAGCTGTTCACATGTTGTTGTTTGGTCCACGCTCAGCATTCCCGTGGGCAGTGCTGGTACCTGAGCTGAGTCACAGGTTGGTAACAGCTGTCACTGGCTGAGGATCTGGCCCATCATGCATCGCAGTGTCCTGACAGAAAAGGAATCCCATAAATGAAATGCAGTATATCATCTGCACGTTGGAACAAGTGATTTAATTAATTTCTCTCTTGGCATTTTATGCTTGATTACTGCATGCTCTTCAAACCAAATATAACACTTTCTGAGCTACATCAGACTCTCTTCCATTCTGGTTACATTTCTTGTCTTTTCCTCACACCAATGGCTAACATTTCCCAAGTGTTTTCCGAGGGAGCTGTGTAATCTTTTGATTATAAGTACATAATGGTTGATGCAGTTTTACATAATTTGTTATTTGGAGTGTAGTTTGACTTAATGTTCTTTATGAGTTACAAGATTGTGTTTAATAATGAATTATGTGCCTTACTGAATAGGTTTTCTTTCTCAGGGAGCTCCATACTGAGTTTGTTTAAAGAGAAAAACCCTTATCTTTCTCCCTCCCTTTTTTAATTATTATTATGCTTAATTTCTAGGCCATTTTGAACCAAAATTATGTGGCAGGCCAGTGAGGAGTTAAGATTTAGATAAAGAAGAACTGATAAACCTGTTACTATTTTGGGGACAGGCACTGAAATATTTGGAATGCTATCAAAGAGTTGTTATGGTCTTTTAACCCCTCTAAGCTGGAAGTTAATTGGGTAGGAGGAGAAAATGAGTTTATTTTTCTTCCCCGTAAGTCGAATGATGCGTGTATATGGATTGCTTACTGATATGATTCACCTCTATGAGCAGAATAACAATCATCTTACTGTGTTCTCTTAGGAGTATTTCTCAAAGATTTCTTATGTATCTGAATTTTGTCCCCCATCCCATAGCCCTGTCTTTTAATTAAATTTTACCCTGAACTGATTACGTCTAGGTTTTCCCGCGGGGCTGTGGAAGTGAATTTACTTTTATTCTCTATCTGTAAAGCTTGTTGTTTAAATCTTTTCTCTCTGTGCCTCTATTTTTTTTTTAAACAAGATTTGCTGATTGCAATTTGATTACCTGTTCAGCTTTTTACAAATTATTTTAGGCTCTAATTGAAGCCTAGGAATAGAAAGCTCTAAGTTAACCTCAGAAATATTTGATTTCATATTACTCTATTCTGTTCATCTCAAGATTCCATGTTGTAGTAGATGATACTTTTTAATCCTCTGTAGCAAATACTGAATTAAAACCACAGCAAAGCAGAATACTTGCATTTATTCCGTAGCTCTCCTTAGAGACTGCAAATGTGGACAGATGCTGAGTCTATTGTCATTTTCTAAATAAGACAACTGTCATCTTCATGGAAACCAGGACTTTTAAAGTCAGATTTTCAAAAAAGCTCCTAAGGAGTTTAGAGGCAGGAGTTTCATTCAAAGGCAGATTTAAGGCAGCCAGAGCTTCCTCTTATATGGTGGGGACATTATCAGAGAGAAAAGCAAATTCACTTTGTATGTGTCTCTGAGTGAATTTTGCTTGTGGGCAAATCTGGCTATCTGCAGCAGAAACGTGATATTCTTCAGCGCCTCAAGCTGTCCTGAATTCTCACTTCAGCATTAAGTTGTGCGTAAACACTTGTCTGCCAGACAGGAAAGGCTTTTCTCACAGCGTGTTTTCCCAGCACAGCGGTCCCAGCCACACTGTCCCCAGCGGAGTGTGTCCCACGTGTGTTGCACAGCAGCTTTTCCATATTAACTGTGTACTGTGGGACACCGTGGAGCTGTCTGCTCCACGCTCCTCCATCTTCTGCTGTACAGCACAGAATCTGTGTACTTCGCTGCAGTTTAACTGAATTACTCTTGTGTCACCCAGGCCCCGTAATGCTATAAAGGCTGGTTAACATATATATGAAAGCCATGGTTCACCACTGTGCTTTCTGTGACACATAGCCTTGTCAAAGGCTTTCATCACACAAAACCATTAAAAAGTCATGACCACTACTGAGAATATCCAGAAACAAGACTAACAAGAACTCAAGAAGCAACCCCCTTGGGTTTCAGATGAGAAAGGGAATCTTTTGTTGTAGTCACACTGTATTTTCTGCACCCCCTCAGCATATGGTGCTAACCAGTTAATGCCACGGTGGGTTCACGCTGAAAGCCTCTTGCTGCCAAACACCTGCAATCAGTAGCTGATCATTTGGCTGGGAAGTCAAAGGCAAGAGACATGCGATGCCAAAACCACATCACTCCCCTCTCTGAATGCCGCAAAGCTGCGGGAGGGGCACCCAACAGTGCCTTAGGGTATACAGGAAGCTATAGGGGGTATGTTTGTCTTACGGGTGGTCAGCAGGTACATAGAGAGAGTCTCTGTGGAAGGTATCACATCCCCCGGGATCAGAGACTGTGTACTACCCATGTGAAAACAGGATGATGATGACGAGAACGCCGCTAAAATACACTGAAGGCAAATTCGCTCAAATTATTCGCTCGAGCAATTATCACAACCCATTTGCCTGTAAATGTGCTTTCTGTTGTTATATCATTAACCTTGTCAACGTGCTCCCCATATGTGGTTCCATTATACGACTTCACAGCATAAAAGCACAGGCCACCGCTCATATGGGGAAGAATGTTCCCAGCCCAAGCTTTACTGGTGCCTGAGGAGAACAGCAAGTCCTAGAGATGGAGCCAGGCTGTGGAGAGGTGCTTGCTTTGCTGTGAAGGGAAATGGGAGCTGCTTAATCTGCTGCTGCCTGGTTGCTGTGGGAGGAGTATGATTTTCTGCCAGAGGTGAGAGAGTCCCAATAAAAGGCCACATCCGTGGGGAGCTGTGGTGTCTTGCAGGGCAATGCAGGCAGAGCAGCCACAGGAGCATGTGGAAGATGCTTCTTTCCTTTTGTATTCAGCAACATTACTCCCAGTTAGTACCTGTGGAGGTGAGAGAAGAGACGAACCATGTTTTCAAGGTTTTGTGCTTTTCAGAGTGTTGTGAACATGGAGAGGTTGTTTCGAGGCTATAAGCCACTTGCACATATACTACAAATAAAAAAATGCAGACCAGCAGCCACAGATTGTTCTCTTCTGCATAGAGGGCTCAGGCTGTATAGACAGCCTTTACAATAAGCCAGACTGTAACACAGAATATTAGTTGTGAACATATACTTTTTTTCTCTCACAACTGAGGTGGATATTTTATTTTATTTTATTTTATTTTATTTTTTCACTGAAGTGGCAAAAAGATTAATACTATTTTTTGTTTTTTTTTTTACCTCCAGATAAAACAGGTTGTTCATTTCCTGAGATTGTCATCTATGGCAAGATAGCTATTCAAGATATCTGTGTAGATTATTAGCAACTACTTCTCTAAAGGGATAAAGAACTCTGGCCCTTTAAATAAAAGCTACATAATGCTGAGAGATTTAAGACATTACTGAGGAGATATCTTTGGCTAATAATGTAAGAAAAGGGACTGAATTGCTATCAGAAGTGCAGCAAAGCTGCTTTGCTCCCAGTGCCTAGCTCACACTGCAGAAAATCATGTCTTTTCATCAGCCATACTCCATCAGCCTCCACTGAATTGCAGAGGCTTGTGCTGCATCTCCAGGGTAGGGCTTGTCTGCAGGTGCTGCAGGGCGATGACTGGGGTACTTGTAGCTACATCTTATGCCATTTGCAGTAGTGGTAGTCACTGGATATTTTGTGGCTTCCTTTATGCCTCTGTGGCCTTTCTTTCTTACAGTAGTGACCTAGAGCTGGGAGAAGGGTTCTCAGCCTGGCTTTCTGCTTCCTACATTTTGAAGAGTTCCTGATCTTGCAGTGGGTGTCTGGACAATGCAGCTCAGAGGAAGATGCTCAGTGTGCTGTGTTGGCCCTAGTGGTTAGTGATAAGTAACTAATGTAGCAGTTGCTGATGGTCAGGGTGGACAGAAACATTCAGGTACTGTGAGGCTGGACTGCAGGCAGACCTCTGGGCACGGTGTTGCCCAATTTCCTACTTTCACTTCTGCCTCTAAGATGTTAATGACTTTTTTCATGGAGCATCTACATAACGTTTCTGATATATGGGAGATATATTTGACATCCTAGAAAGGGTTATAATAGATCACCCGGCCTACACGGACTTTGTGAGAATCTCTAGCCAAAAGCTGACTCTTAGTGACAGCTTTTGGGAGGCTTACGATGGCTTTGGACAAGCGTCAGAAGCCCAAAGACCGACAAACTCAGGCTGTGGTGGGGATTTGATCTAAGGCCACTCAATGTCTGGTATGTGTGCTCTGGTGTCTTTCTTGTGTTTGCTGCATCTGAGCTGTTACTGTCCCAGTTGTCTGCCCCATTCCTTTGTCATAGCTTATCACTGGGAAATAAGCGGTGATGGACTGAAAAAAGAGACCTGTAACTGTGTCAGGTGCTAGCGTCGATGCTTCAGTGCAAACTGCCTTTCACTGCTGGTTTGTAGTGAAGGGTAGCAGGCCAGGCACTCATCTGCCTGCTGCTGTTGGCTGGGTTGAGGGGTTGTGTGGCAGAGGACAGGGTGGGGCAGTTTGCCCTGATCTGGGGAAGACCCTGTCCTCCAGCCCAGACCTTGGCATTAGTCCCAGGACAGTTTCTATCATCACGCTCTCTGCTATCCAAATACATGTGTAGAAATAAGTTTTAATTGGCCTTTCAGCAGGATGGTCACATCATTATCATTATTGACCACAGGCATGTTTGTTAGTGACCCCAGAGGAGGTCAGTCTCCCTTCCTTCCTTCCTTCCTTCCTTCCTTCCTTCCTTCCTTCCTCCCTTCCTTCCCCTTTCTTCCCCCCCTGCCCCCTCCCTCCTTCTCCTCTCCCCCCTCACTCTCCCTCTTCCTCTCT
>JANHFX010029564.1:0-35744 GCA_027560015.1 Chloroceryle amazona | reverse complement strand
TTCCTTCCTTCCTTCCTTCCTTCCTTCCTTCCTTCCTTCCTTCCTTCCTTCCTTCCTTCCTTCCTTCCCTCCTTCCTCCCTCCTCCCTCCCTTCCTCCCTTCCTCCCTCTCCCATTTAGCCTACTACAGATGGATGCTGCTGCTTTCCTGGGTGCTGCTGGGGTCTGGGTGACACGGCTGGATGCAGTGCTGCCTTTGAGCAGGAGGAACAAGGGGCCTGGCTGAGGTGGCACATCCTCCTCTGCTTAAACACTGCCTGATGAGCACTGCTCTTAACCCCATGCTGTCTCTTATCAGCAGCAAAGGGATTATTGATGAGATTCTCAAGGCTGACTGGAAGACTGGGCTATATAGCTGCCATTGAAATGAATGACAGTTAGATGGCTAACCCTGCCAACTGGCTTTGGGAAAGCCAGCTTCTTCCTGACTCTGCTTGGTTACTAGAGAGCACTGCTGTAAGAAGTTGTAAACTAGCAGAGGGTGCAGTAGTATTCAGTTATCATAGAAGCTAAAAAGAATTAGATGCTCTTTTTTTTTTTTTCTGCCAGATCCTCAGCTACTGTAAACTGTCTGCTCTCTGCCAAAGTCAATAGAGCTATATCAGTTTGCTCCAGCTTGGGATTTGGATCTTCCAGGCTGTATCAGGGTATCTGCTGTTTCTCCTTGCAGGCAGGTAAAACACTAATGAATATGGAACAAGATCTTGCAGTGACAGGATTTTAATAAATAAAAAAAATTAACAAAAATCAATGCAGGGCCTTGCTTCTGTCAGCATTTGTTCTGTTTCCCCCCCACCTCACCCTATTCTTTCTTTGTTCACTGTGATTGCATCTGCATCGCTATGGTAACTAATGAATGATTATTTAATTTACCAATCTCTGGATGTGGCAGTTTAGGGTTTAAAATATTCCAGCACTGTCTGTCATATGCATATGCACAAACATACACAGTCTGTCACACAGGAAATGCTATAGGTGCTTGGTAGTCTTATTTCAAGCTAAATCTGTTCACCTGTCTCTTCAAACGGGACACGAGAGCTTTATCTACTGTGACGATGGCCACAAGCTAAACAGTGTGAGCAGATAAACATAGCTGCATTATTTCATGTTTACTGCCAGTATGTGTCAGCTGTCAGCCAGCACACCTGAAAAGAAGGCAGCACCATTTACACCCCAGAGGTTTTCTGCCCGACTCCCAGGTCTATGGAATTATTGTGCATTCACAGGAAGTTTTCAGAAGAAAAATGGTATTTTATGTTTGTAAGAGCCAGTGTAAAACTGTTATTTTGGAGGAATGAAAGGGGAAGAACAACTGTCACTGGCTTTTCAAAGGGAGAGTGGGTCTTCAGTCATCTGAAGTCTTCAAGAAAAGAATAAGCAATTGCTGAAGGAATGCTAGGGGCAGCCACATGCTTCTCCTTGGGGCTGATGCAGGGGGGGGACATGCTGGAAAAGGTAGATCAGCAGAAAAGGTGGATCTACTTTCATCATATTTTCTCCCAACTCTCCACCTATTTCAGTGTTCTGATGAGCTGGAAATTTTCAGGAGATCCCTAGACACCCAGGTGTGCTCTTGCTTGGAGGGGACTAGCTTTATCCTATCCTAAATAATTGATTAGCTGTCTTTGCAGACAGCAAAGTGAATACTTTCTCAGTAGAATATACTTCTGCCACAGGTGAAGCAGGTAGTTATGGTAAAGATACGGGGTTTTTTTAGTTTGTTGTTTTTGGGGGGGGTTGTTTGATTTTTTGTTTGTTTGTTTTATTTTTTTTCCTGTGACTGCTTGAGGAAACCAGGGTGAAAGAGTGAAGAGTCAAGAATGACAATATACATTCAGGCATGATATGCTCTTATGCCTGCTGAGTGGCTTCAAAAGTGACATGTTTCTCTTGTGGAGCTGGTGGGATGTGAGACCTGACCATTTCAGAGGCACCTTGTTCAGACTCTGGGGAGGAAGATTTGCCTGGGCTTGAGGAAGAGGAAGAGATTTCAGGCACCCTGGGAACAGCAGTGAGAGATTTAATGCTACACAGTCCTCCAGCTCTGCTCACGTGGGAAAACACAGCAAATGTGCAGACACCTTGATGCCCATGGGCTGCAGAAAGTAGCCTGCTTCTTTTGCCCATCCTTCGAGCCATCCTGGGATGCTCAAAGGTAAAGATCTGCAGGGTGTATATGTCACCTGTCTCTTTACCAGCGCTCTGCTTGTTCATGTGCAGGGGAAGATCAGGATTCAAGATCTGCAGGCAGTTGTTCCCACCTCACTTAGCTGTGATGTGCACCTATCTGTTTATGCAGACTGCACCTGTAATGGCACAACTCAGAAGCAGCAGTTTGGCATAGGTGAAGATGAAATCTTCTGGGTACACTCCACTTTGCCTAAACCCTGGCAAAGAGCGGCTTTTGACATGGTGGGCTATGCTTCACTGCAGCTTCAGGACACCTAAATCATGTCCTGTTGTGGAGAAATAAGTGTGCAGTGATGCAGACAGGTATTTTTATAGCTGATGACATGAAACAATAAGTGGTTGTATGACGGCCCTCAGTTAACCTGTGGTAAGGTGAGAGCAGGGGCACTAGACTATAATGAACTGTTATATCCCAAGGTTGATTTAAGGCTAAAATGGGACCTAGATCTACCCAAACTGCAAAACTGCGTGGTCCCTCTGCAACAAATATTTGATGTCATTGCCCATTCCTGAAGCAGGCTGCTTTAAAACAAATCTCAGTCTTGAATCCTGATCTACCCCAAGCACGAAGCAGCTGAGCCCTGGTAAGGAGACAGGTGAAGTATCAATCCTGCAATTTCTCAGTTCCTGCAGATCTCTCCCTCTACGTCCATATTAAACCTGGTTCTCTGTTCCTAAACTCCAACAGACCTCATTTAAGCAGGGTTTACCTTAGAAGCTGTGTTCAGGACATGCCCATTATGTGCTGCACTGCTGCTCACCTGGGAGCTATTCAGTGTCCCAAAGGGAAATTAGGGCCATCTTACAGAGATGTCATCTCTAACAGCTGGGTGAGGGGTGATTTTCTACTTGTACACAACTTTAAGGTTTAAAAATCCCCACCCTTTTTCATTCCATATAGGGCTGAAACCAAGTTCCTTCTATTTTTTTAGGGGGAAAAATGCATAAAGTAAGAAAGATCCTCACTTAGGATAACCAGCAGTTCATTAATCGACTCGCATCAGGTGAAAAAGGTTCAACACTGCCAGCCTCCCACACTCCAGAAAAGTGCTCTAATCACAGAAAGAGGAGGAATTCCTTCGCAATCTTCAACTTTTTAATGCAGAACGGAGCAATGCTGTGAAAGTGCTCAGAGAGGCTGACTTGGGTAAGTAGTTAATAGCTTGGTGATTTATAGTACCTGCCTAGTACACAGGGGTCCTAAGTTCAGGTCTGTGACAGCTCAGGACTGTAAGCTATTGTTGATTCTAAGCCCCTCTCGGGTTTTGACCATAAATCACACCCTAGAGATGAAAAATGTTTCCTGACAAAAATTCTGGCAATGCTGCTGTGTTTCCCTGCACAACACTTGTTTCAGTCACTTGCTACTTTCTGATTAAAAAACCCAACATTTCATTGAAGAGTATCATGAACTTTCTCTAAGTGTTTGGCAGCATTGGATCTTTTGAAGAGCTCAGAAATTTTACAGTATTTTGGATTGCAAAGTCTTCTGATAGGTTTCTGGAGACCTTTTTTTTTCAGGGTGGTCCATTTTATATGGCTTGCTACTCTTTGATTTACAACTTTGATATCTTAGCTCTTCAGAGGACTTTGGGACACAAGAGCTTGGGTGCACTGTGTATGAAAAATGAGAGGAAATAGCTATTTTCTCCCATTTTTAGTAGAGCAAATTAAGAGAAACCTAATGTACTCGATGCCACAGAAGGGTTTGGGGCTGGCTGATGGCAAAGGATAATTTTGGTGGCTTTACTGGGATCCACGAGGGCAGGTTAAAAATTACATCAACTGTGAAAGCAAAGAGGCCATTGTAGTGTCTGTGGTGACCTCTGGCATAGAACAGACCTGGGATTCCTCTGCTGAGGTGGTTGGGAAAGGAGAAGGTGGCCTGCTTTGCTTCCTTCTAACAGGCACCATCTGAAAAGCATAGCTCTCCTTGCTCCTAAGCAAGTTGCCCTGCTTGTTTTCTCACTCTCCCCCACCTTCAGAAGAGGTCTGCTCAGGGGGCTCCCACATGGCATTTCTCAGCTCTTAAACAAATGAGAAAGGTTGATGAATCTTTAACAAATCCTTCCCTTTGCCTGTTTGTCATACTGAGGAGATAGATAAGGCTGGCAGTCCCATCCCCAATGCTTTTGCCCAAGACAAGTCTTATCTCAGCTGCTAACAGAGAAGTGACATTTTTTTTGTTTTTCCCTAGAGAGTCACTTAACCTGTTCTTGGCTGCTGACTGCAGCCCGTCATCTCCGATTTGTATTCCTGATTCCAGCAAACTGACACTGAGCTGACCGAGGGCTGTAAGGTGACACTTGAGCCCTACTTTCATGAATGTGCCTCGTAAGAAGAGAAAAGCTTAAAGAGAGTTTAATCTGCTTGTCTGCTCGTGCGTGCTGTACCAAGGGGGAGAAGATCAGTTTAGATGGAATAGCAAGGATGCTGCAGGCAGACTGAATCGAGGAGCAAGGAAGGGTGGTCTTGGCAGGAATGCTGTAAGCACTGACCAGAAGGGTATTTCAAAAGGGCTGTCTGCCCTTTGCATGCAGTGGATTCCAGGGGAGAGCATTTCCTTCTCCCCATACCGAGACCACTCCTCTGCTCAACAGTAGCAATGGAAAACATGTCCTTGACTTGCATCAGCCCAGTCCTTTTGCTGGCTCTGGAGCTAGCTCAGGTGTCTCTGCTCCACCTGCATGAACAGTAGAGGCATTTCCTGCCTGCGTGTGTGCATGGCTATGTGTGACTGTTCTGTGTAACTGATCTCTTTTGTGCCTTGAGATTCAGCCTGAAGTGTCATTTCTGTGCCATTGGTTCTCCTGGGGTTTGAGAAAGAGTGCACTCATTAGTTTAAGATATTTTTATCTTAAACATCCTTAAAATAAATCTTTTACTAAAATATCTTTACTTAAAGCTCCAATGTTCATGACTAGAGTCAGCATTTTTAGTTCATTTTCTTCTTAGGAAGCACTGATAAAACACGAACAAGGGCATAAGGGTCCTTTTACTCTCCTAGTACCAGCTACCAGAGCTAAGCTTTGTTTGTGAGCTTCTGAAGTAGCCAGTGACACAAGAGAGATGAGGACACTTTAATGTTGTTTCCTCTCAACTGTCACCTTGGGGTGACTTCCTACTTATAAAACTGCTTAGGGTTCTCTCAAACTAAGATCTCTCCAAGGCAGCAGTTTTGATCAGGCACAACAGTGAAGTACATCCACCAAGGCATAACATTTTATGTGTCCTGCACAGTAAATAAGAGTTGGATGCAGGGGCTATCTGCAGCAAATCACTGTGGGCTATCACACAGCACTGCCAGCTGTCCCATGGGCATCCCATGGCATCTGGGATGTGCCAGTGGCATCCCCCAGTGCCAGCTGCCAAACTGAGGTACAAGTTTCAAAGGCAAAAAGAGCCGTGTTCTGAAACGCTGGTTACATTTTGTATGTTGGACCTTCACTTATTTCTTAACACTTCATCGAGCAACAGCTTTGCTTTGCTTTTCCACGCCCATCACTGGCTGTCTATTATTGTCTGGTGTGAAAATTTTCAGTACTCTTTACTTCTTGCCAAGTACAGGAAAGGGGAACAGACTTACACTGGTGGTGGTCTCTCTGTGCCTGCCCTTCTTTGCAGAATGAGGACACAAAGGTGGATTTTTTTTGCCATTTTTTGCCACATTGTGTTGAATTGCCCCTCTATGCTCACAAAAAAACCAGACTCGTTGTAATTTTCCTTTTGCCACTGATGGATTTTAATACTATAGTGTAAAAGCCTGAATCTGTTTCCAGGCTGGTGGGAAAAGGAATGCACAGGCAAGCCAGGACAGTGTGTACCGAGTACAAATACAGGTCAATATACAGTTTAAACAGTATATTTAAACACAAGTTTCTGTCTGAATGTCAGGAAACACTTTTTTACCCCAAGGATGACTGAGTACTGGCACAGGTTGCCTAGGAAGGTTGTGGCATCTCCACCCTTGGAGACAGACAAAGGCTGTCTGGATATAGTCTTGGGCAACCAGCTTTAGGTAGCCCTGCTTGAGCAAAGGGGTTGGATGAAGTGACTTCCAGAGGTCCCTTCCAACCTCAACCCTTCTGTGATTATGGACTTCAGGCCATATTCTAGCCATAGTTCTGCCAGGTCATAAGCAAGATAAGGTTTGTGACTAGAGTAGTTATTTTTTTTAATACACTAATAATATTATTAGAAAAAAAATGGACAGACTTTTAGACATAAACTTTCATCACCTTCTGCATGCCTAAAATCTTGGGCATTTTGATTATAGGGTGGCTGTTTCAATAAAAGCTACTGACTGTATCCACTTGTTTTTTTCTTAATGTAAATACATGCATATAATAGCCTGCAAAATTAATTAGAAAAGTAACTAATTCATTTATAAATTATGAATATGAGCCATGATCAGCAAATGGGTACCCAAGCCAGCGTGACCTCTCCTTGATACCAATGGTTGCTTTTTCCAGGGGAAAGCTCTCAACATTCCAATGTGGAAATAAGTCTTCAGGAAACAGAGAAAAAAAGTGGTGCTCATTGCCAGTTTCAGTCAGTTTATGAGACAGTTGCTTCATGTTAATGTAATCCATGCTAAGACATAAATGGTCTGAAGGAGTAGGGAAATTTTTAGCAAAGTTGTTGGATTAGGCTTTTTGAATGAGCTAAGTGAGCACCACAACATAAATGTAACCAAAAAGCTACTCCAGTGAACACTATGAGTTCCAAGCGTGAAGAGCTTGCACGATCTAAGCAAGTGCTCTAAGATAATGCTCCATTATCAACTCTGCAAAAGACATAGCAAAGCCAGGGTTATGTTACAACTTCCACATCAGCGCTGCTGGAAGTTGCCAAACCTTCAGCCAGTCATTGGAGTCTCCACTTCCTCAGCCTGCCCATTTAGTCCCATGCCCACTTAGTGTATCTCTTACACTTTCCACAGCTTTTCAATAGTGCCTCCTTTCAAACATGCTCAGTTTGCCAAAAACTGATGCTCCCTCCAGGTAAAGATGTGACTTGGTGCCAAAAAAGATTGACTTGAGGGAAATGTACCCAGAGATGCCGAGGTGTGTAAGACAGGAAAAAAAAACTAGAAAGGCCATTTCATGTCTTGCAGATTGACTTCTTCAATGACATTTTCATTAACAGTTCTTACTGCTAAATGCCATGGGTTTCTCCCTTTAGAGCTGTCTGCATTAATAATGTGTGGCCCTGCTGGGAAGTGATTTCCATAAAACATGCTTCTCTCATTACAGGCAGGAGGTCTGTGCTGGGCCAAAGAGAGGAGGAGAAGGAAGGTGTTTGTGTGCTGGAAATGAAGAGCTGTTTCCTATGTTGGGCCATTAGTGCTCAGGAAAAATCTCCCTCCCCTCCACCACCACCTTAGCCTGAAATGTTTCCCAGCTCAGGGCCCCAACTGCACTGAGGGATACGCTCTTACGTAGCCTGGCAGAGGGATGGTGGTGGAAGAGCTGGGATCAGCTGATGTAGATCAACACGGCAGAGAAGCTGTAGACAGGAGTAACCTCAGATTCCTCCAAAGGGTCTTTTCTGCATATTTTATATCACTTCTGCAGTGCAAAGTGGCCAGGGCCTCTGATCATCCTTCTGCTTTTCACCAGCTTTAAGTGTTACAGAAATAGATTCATATTTTGTGGTCTGTCAAATTCCAGAGACCAAAGTGAAACGATAACAACTAAAAACTACAAAATGAAATATCACTTTTTTTCCAACTTCATTAAAAAAAAAAATAAATTACTTATTTTCTTTCTAAATATGCCTGGGACTTCACATTATGGCTTTTTCTGTGAGTTAGATACAAAGCAGCCTGGACCATTTGTTGCTAAGTCATCCCTTGTGTGTTTTTTTGTAATAAATGAAATGGTTTCTGTTGACTCATAAATAAAGGGATGTACAGCTTCTTACCTTCTTCCCACAATGGTGCAATAAATTAATAGGAAACATACTGCTGAGACTGCTCTTGAAGTGGATTCCAGTTCAAGTAGATACCAGAGTGAGATCTCAGTTATTTTGAGCTTTCTAAGTGTTAGTGATTTAAGCTGTCCAACACATGCTTTCCTAAAGGGAAATGGTGACCTCCAAAAATGGCTCAGCTCTCTTATTTAAACCACCTATTTTAAGATGAGATTAGTTGTTTTCTGAGGGTTCTTATCTCTCTCCATTGACTGTGGAGAAAGATACGGGTGACTTAGCTTAGATTTCAAAGTCTATCTTGGTAGTTTGTGGGATTTGTTAAAAAGATGACAGAATGGTTTGGAAATGGAAGTAAATCTGCCATGAGTTTAGTTTCATTTTGTATTTTAACTGTCTGAATGACAGAGCTCAGAGGGTTGTGATGAGCACACGTGATCACCTTCTAGTTGGAGGGCTGTAGCCAGCAGTGCTCCCTAGGAGTCTCTACTGAATCCAGTCTTCAACATCGTCATCAATGACCTGGATGAAGTGACAGAGTGTACCCTCAGCAAGTTTGCGGGTGATACAAAAATGGGGAGGAGTGGCTGCCACACCAGAAGGCTGTGCTGCCATCCAGTGAGACCTGGACAGTTTGGAGAATTGGGTGGAGAGGTATCTAATTAAGTTCAGCAAGGACGAGTTTAGAGTCTTACACCTGGGGAGGAATAACCCCCCACACCAGTACAGCTTAGGGGTTCACCTGCTGGAAATCAGCTCTGTGGAGAAGGACCTGGGAGTCCTGGTGGACAGCAAGTTAACTGTGAGCCAGGTGTGTGCCCTTGGAGCCAAGAAAGCCAATGATATCCTGGGGTGCATTAAGAATTGTGTGTCCAGCATGAGTGTGTCCAGCAGACTGAGGGAAATTCTCCTCTTCTTCTACTCTGCCCTGGTGAGGCCACATCTGGAGTACCGTTTCTAGTTCTGGGCTCCCTAGCTCGAGAGCTATGGGGAACTATGGGAGGGAGTCCAACAGAGAGCTACACAGATGATTAGGGGACTGGAGCATCTCTCTTACGAGGAAAGGCTGAGACGCCTGGGGCTGTTTAGCCTGAAGAAGAGAAGACTGGGAGAGGACCTTGTCCCCTTGTTTATAAATACCTAAAAGGTTGGTGTCAAGAGGGTGGGGCTGGTCTCTTTTCAGTGGTGCCCAGTGATAGGACAAAAGGCAATGGGCACAAACTGTAATGCAGGAAGTTCTGTCTGAACATGAGGGAAAACATCTTTACTCTGTGGCACTGCAGGGCTGGAACAGGCTGCCCAGAGAGGTTGTGGAGTCTCCTCCTCCAGAGAGATTCAAAACCCACCTGGATGTGTTCCTGTACAGTGTGCTTTAGGTGAACCTGCTGTAGTAGGGGGGTGGACTAGTTGATCTCCAGGGGTCCCTTCCAGCCCCTGCTATTCTGTGGTGTGTATATAAATAAGATAGATATATTTAGCTTGTTTTAAAGTGAGACAATGATTGTCCATAAAGAGTCCTTGGAAAGGTAAAAATACTCATCTCTTGCCTGTGGAGGACACTTAAGCCATTTAAATTATGTTGTAGATACAGCAAAGAACTTTGCTTTCTGAAAAATAAGATTTCAGACCACTGGGAAGTTCCTTATAGGAAAATAAGGCATCATTTGTACATAATTAAGTAAACCCTTTCTGTTTCTTGTATCTCCATGGAAATAGACTCGTTGTTCAGCTCATTAGGAGTAAACATTTTGCTGGTACTTCCAAGAGGAGGACTAGCCTGATGATGCCATTAAATATCAGAGAGGAAATCAAAGACTTTGGAGGATAAGCACTTTTACTTTATGAACCCTCTTTAATTTGACAGTTGGAATCTGAGGACTGTGAGTGAAAACTTACACTGGCACCTGGATTCATCTCATGGAAAGTGTTCAGTTTGTGTTTTTTAAAGGATGAATTTGATTTTGCAGTGTTAGGGAGGGCAGGTTTTGGATCCTTGGTCATGAAGTCTTCTGTGAAACTACATGCAGACTAAAGTGATTTATCCACGTTGCTTTATTTGTTAAATTCAGGCTCGTACTTGTAGGACTGCACCAAACTATCCTTTTAGCAGAATAAATCATAAAAGCTGCAATTCAAATTGTTTAACATTTTGTCTTCCTTTTCTTTACATCAAACCCATCAAACTCTAAGAAGTAAAGTACCAGTGTTTTTCCTGGGGGATTGCTGCAGTTCAACATTTCTGGGAAGTTGACTGCAATGTAACTGTAAGCTTTTGGTTCTTTAAATAGCCTTGATAAGATGTTAACAGTTCCTCTGTATCATATCTGTAACAAAACAGGAAGATTAGAAGTGAGTTTTGGCTTCAGCAAATCATATTGTTGTCTTTTAAATTAGTTCTGCTGTGGGCATGGTGACTGGAGTTTGCTTAATCTGTTAAACATTTTTTGGGTAAATTAATATTTTGGACAATGATGAATATAAATAATTTACATCTACAGCTTTCATTTTGCATGTTCGCTGAGCTAGATTTGCAAAGGCATCAGGCCAGGATGTAATTCCTGGCTTTATTAGTTTATGAAACAGAATCTAGCCAGAAGATATAATGTCCTTAAGCTGTGACATCAGCAGCAACAGACAGGTCTTAATGCTTCTGGACCTAATGGAATTAGATTTCATGTATGCTTAATGAATGCAAACGCCACTTCATTTTTACAGCTTGAGTTGTAATACATTGCATGTGACACATCTGCTGCTGAAAAAACCATTCAGATGTGTGATTCTTACACCCAGTGTCCAACTTCAGCACTGTAAAATGTATCCTCTTAGGGAAGAGGGACTGGAGAAACATGCCAGAAATATTACTGCATAATTTAAAGCAGCCACCAAAGAGAAATGTTTAAATATGCACCAGGCAATTACAAGCTTTGTATATGTTTTTAGTCTCCTTTGCTGCTGTTCAACAAGGAGTAGTAAAGAGATTTGGAGCAAGTGGCAACCATAGCAACAACGAGTTTGCAGTTCAACCTGGTGCTGTATAACTTCTGGCAGAGAAACACATTTCAGGATACTTTGTCAAGTGTTGATTCTTGCAGAAGATATGAGCAGTGCTTTCAGTTCTGCCTCTCAGGCACTGGTGCCAGAGAGAGATGTGAGATCCCATTTCAGTGCAAGCCCAAGCAGAAGCGATTACAATCAGGTTACACCAGAGCTGGTCGCGGAACTTGTTCAGCGGTGGTCCCTTGGGTTTTTTAATTGTCAGAGATAGTAACTCCCATTCTTCTCTCTGACAGAGAAAAGGGAAATAGATGTGATATGGAAGAATCACCAGTCCCCTGCTCCATCCAGCTGTGGCTGTGAGAAGTCCCAATCAGAGCTGTGCTCCTCTGACCTGATCATACCTCCCCTGCTCTGGGAGGTGCAAAGGGCCCCCTCAAGCACAGCCTCTCAGGACTGCTCATTACCAGAGTGACTGTGTCCATAGACTTTTGTCTGTGCTTCCTGACACGTCCATTTTGCTTGCAGAGAGCTTAGGTGGGCATTGACCCTGAAAAAAGTCAGTGAAAACTCAAGGGGGGTGTTGGTGGTAGGCTGAATTCAATCACGTATGCACGGAGCCCAGAAAATGTATTCAGCTGAAGAAGGTCTAAGGATTTTTCAAAGGCAGTCCCTTGTTTAGTCACTGTGTTTTACAAAATAGAGTGGGCATGCATAATATTCAAGATCATGGCAGACATAGTAGTCATGCAGTCTGCCTACTGATCACAAACTAAGCTGTGCAAAGCCAGAAGGATCCGGGACTCTCATTTAGGTGAAAAAGTTAACCTGCACAGTTAGAAACATCCATTGCTTCTTGTGACAAAGAGTTAGTTTGCATAGGTAATTCTGAAATGAAAACAAGATGACAGGACAACAAACGTATGCAGTCTAAAAGATGAGGTTGATGTTATTTCAGAGAACGTGTTGGAAACAACTGTCATTAAATGTCCAGTTTTTTCTAACTCTATTGAAGGCAATCCTTCTACTTTTCTGTATGAGACAGAGCTGTTCTGTGCACTGACTTTAAAGCAGGCTGGGGGCTTTCTACTTTTTTGATGGGCCAGACACATCCTCCAGTACTGAGGTATATGAGCCTCTTTTGTTACTGGTCTTGGTTTCCTGAATCTTTCTGTGGTAACCTTAGGAAGACACTTGACATGCCCCAGGTCTGCAGATCCCAGGCTGAAAGCCACTACATGATGAGGTGTCCCATCAAAGTCCTGTTGCCAGGCATTAATTCCTGCCATTGAATAAGCAGCTCCATGCTCCCAGGGGTGGCCAGACTCCTTAGTCACTAACAAAGGAACTCCCTCATTTTTATAAGTAATTTGCCAGTTGCTTTTTTCCAGCCATGCAAAGCTGGGATAGGTTCCAGAAATGGCACATGTAAAGTATGTGTCTGACCATTGTATCTGACACTGCTTTGAAGGTTACTTATCACAAGATGCTGTGATAGCAAATCACATCCACCCCATGATACGTAATTTGGGATCCTGAGACGATAACTTTTTTTTCCTTAATTATCTGGAAATAGTTCTGACTGACTCTGCATCCCAGAGGGGGAAACCTATTGCCTTTTTACAAGACATAAGAAGTTACATATGATCAAGGCAGCACATTCCTAAATACTTTCTCTCTGTATGTGTAATCACTGTTTCAACAGTAGGAGCTAGAAGAAAAACATCGCCATCCCACTTAAGAATATCGATGTTTAGAAAGGAGAGAATTAAATGAGGCAGAAATATAGGCCCTGTTACTTTCTTTTTTCCCAGTAACCCCATTTTTTGAACCACCTAGGCTAATAAAAGCAGCAGGTAGGCAGGATTATTTGAACAAAGTTCCCAGCAGCTATTGCATGTGGATAGCCCTTGTGTTGTGCAAATTGTTCTCCTCCACACACATATTTTGTTTCTTGCATTGGAGCACTTAAAGCATATCCAGCAAAGTTATACATCTGCATAAATATTTGATAACTCTAATTGTGCAGTCTATGCCATACTTTGACCCTTGGGCGTGCAGTGCAAGTAAACGTGCACACCACCTGTACATAAAATGGTAAGGTCATCAGGGAATGAATGTATGAGAATCCCTGAAGCATCAATTCAAAGCAGCAACTCTACTTGTGCTGGTTCAAAATCAGAAGAAAAATGCGTTCTTGCTTAATAATTAAAGATAGTTACTGTTAAATGATTTCACATTGTTTGTTAAATTAATATGAAAATCATCAACTCCTCATTTTCACTTCCATTATAAGCACCTGTCTTTCAAGGAACCCTTCACATGTGAAAGAATCTCATCTTTGGAAATGCAAGAAGATAAGAAAGAGGTTTGGGGCATAGAATGGTCTAAATACCATTTTGATTCTTAGCAAAAGCATTGTTAATCATAGATTTAATTTATCTGGAAAAGAAGTGAACTGTAATCATAGCTCCTAGAAACAGGTACTGAAGGTTTTCTATGTTTTGTTTTCTAATATATATATTTTTTTAATGTAAAAAATAATAAATCTGGCTATTTTTTTAAAAACTGCCTCTGAAGCTATGTCAGTAGGCTCTCTTCTTCCTGAATCATTAATAAAATGTGATACTGATGTTGAGAAAGAAAAATCTCATTTTTTCCCTACCTGTCCACATCCATTTGAAATGTAGAAAGCCTGAGGTCATTCTTGTAGGTGGCCATAACACCAGGATTTCCATCTTGGAAAATTCTGCTACTTCTAATTCTTCTTCCTCATGACTTGGAATGAAAAGTTCAGACAGTTAGGGGAAGTCCCAAACTTTCTACTCCAATATTTACTCATAGTGATTGTGCAACTGAAAGTAAATGCTTTTATATATATGTTGTTATTATTACTAATTTTATTTTACCTTACATGTGTCCAGAAGACTGAGAATCAGCCTTGTGAGGTTTTTTCTTCCATCTCCCCTGCTTTTGATTCTTCTTCTCTCCGGGTTGAGCATCTTGATTGGACTGAACCTCTTTGACCACACCAGAGTCACAGAGTGCCCAGCTAGGTGTAATAAAAAGGGGCAGCAGGAGAAACTGTCCTCTTGGGAAAGCTTACGTTGTGCTTAAGTTCTGCGTGTTGCGCTGCAGTGATTCAAGTGGACACAGCTTGGTGCTGAACTGACACACACAAACTCATCTATTCAGGCTGACACGATTCAAAGACATTTCATTTCTGTGTTCTAATGGAAAAGTGAAAAATTACTTTTACCCACAGAAATGTTGACGTTACGAAGAGCTGCATTTCCAGTTATAAAGACAAAGACATTTTTCCCAAACAGCATAAATCAAAGTTGTTTTCCTGTTTACAAACATCCCAGTCTTGCCTACTGGATAGAGAAATCAGAGCATGTCCCCTGGTATTTCTGTGTAACTGCTCACCCTCAGCTGTCCTCAGCCTGGCTGAGGGTAAATGGGAAAGGACCCACATTTAAAAAATAATAACGCTCGTTTTTTCCTTTTCAAAAAGAAGATGTATGTGCAGAGTGGAACGTGCTTCTTTCACATGTCTCAGATAATCTAGTCCAAGCCCTTGGCCTTCTGCTTGCATATCTTCCCCTGCAATCCGTGACAGCACCTGGGGCCATTACCAAAATGAAGGTGGCAGCCACTCCTGGTGGGACCTTTCCTGCTGAATGTGAAGGTCTCCAGTCTCCATGAGCTGAGCCGATCCCCTTGCATGCCCTTTATCATTAAGGGAAGAAAGAGGCCCTTTGATGGTTCAGTTTGTTTGCCCTCTCCAGGTGCCCATATCGGAACACGGGCATCATGCCCCACAAGTGTCCATTCTCTCCCCTGTCTGCACAGACACTCGAGGCAGCTATCGCAGGGGTAAAGGTCTGTGTTTTGTTAAATCAGTCGAGGAGCCTGTGGAGATAACTCCTAACTCCAGACATAAGGAAGTATGCCAAGTATTTTAAAATTGGTAACAATCCATCATTATAAATGCTTCACTGAAATCAATGGGTTTGTTACTTGTTATGTGTTGTTACACTGAGATTGGTTTACTCTTAATGACATACTCTTAGCCTGAGAAATGTTATCAGCTGTAAATAAGTAAGATTCAGATCCAGGAACCATCATGCTATGAAAGTAAAACATTTACCTTCAGCTTCAACAGCTTTGCTTTTTATAGTAAAACTAGCTGGATATGTGAGGCTACCACTCAATATACTGGGGCACCCATAAGTATTTTGGGCAAATGTCTGTCTTCTAAATCACCTGGCCTGTTTTACACAGAAGCATGCAAGACCCCTCGGAGCTCTTGCTCATGCATCCATAAATCTGAGAAGGTACATTTATAATGAGTCTGAGGTTGTTATGATTTTTAATTTTCTTCTGAAGGTGAAGCCCTCAGTGGCAGCTCAGAGCAAAATTATCTGGGCTGAGGGGGTTCCGTGTTTTTGAACACACAAATGAACTTAGCAGCTACGGAAATGTTCTGTTCCTAGTGGAAAATTGACTTTAAAATGAAGGAGAGGGAGAGAGGGGTTGGATATGGAGTCTCCTGGGATAGTTGGCAGAGATTTTTTTAAGCTGGGAAACTGTCTGCTTTTCTTCACTGGAAGAAACAAGATTTGGGAAACAATTCAACAATTTGCAAACATCTAGAATCATATGAGATGCTGTAACAGTGTTTTACTTATACCTCCTACTCCCCTCTCCAGCAGACAACGGCCTCCCAGAAATCCTGTGTCTGATGTGGTTTGGATGTCCTAGGAGGTCTCAAATGGTGTTAGGTATGTCCAGTATACTTTGTATTTTACCTCAACAGAACAATTCCAAAGGTTGCTGCTTGAGCCAGAGATGTGGGAATCTAGCACCCATGGAATACTCTTTTTAAGCATTTGCTGTCCTGGATAATATCAGGGTTGGGTTTTTTTTTGTTTGTTTGTTTGTTTTCTTCCTGTATTAAAAAACAGTCACTGCAAAAGGGATTTCAGTGAATCTTTGTACATATGAATTCTAAATCAAATATTCTGCATGCACCAAATATTCACACTTTGCTTGAGAATGACAAATATATAGGGGAAACATTAGGTCCTCTGGGGCAGAGGAAGAGGACAGACAAACCTCTGCTGTAAAACAAAACCTTTTGATACTTTTGTTCTGTAACACTGCATTTGGTTTCCTGTAAAGATTAACTGTGAGGAGTGCAGACGATAAGAAGGATGTCTCTAAAAGCATTCACTGATGTATTGATTGCATAATCTGCTGGAAAACACTTCCAATTCAGCACCGTGCTGCAGCCTGACGTGCCCTTGGGTGGCATGGTGCTGGCCAGGCTTCTCTGCTGCTTGCCAGATGGGGAGGATGAAGCAGAGGAAGGTGAGAGTCACTCCCAGCTAGCTTGGTTTGCAATTCAAGTCATCCAGGGTACTCTTAATGTCAGCTATGTAGGAAATATTTGTAAGAAAACAGAAATTTGGGTAACCTAAGTATTTTTAATTAATTTAAACCATTATTTCCTTGGTTGTTGGTGTGCACACATACAATTTGATTCTAGCAGAGCGTTCATGGGAACTGTCACTGTAAAGGGAGGTATTGTATGACATATATTGGAGCAGGTGTGGTGGACATTCCTGGAATAAAAATGATCAGCCTGATCACTGGGAATTGAGGCCAGCAGTCTCAGATGGCAGTACTTGATGTTAGTCCCAGCAGAGTAATATTTAGGCTGCTTAGATATCTGACATTAAACCTAGTTGTCTGCAGAGGCAGTAACAGTCCAGCCATCCTGCCTGCCTAAGTGTTTCTTAAAGACAGAATGTGCTGCAATGCCAGTGTAGTTGTTGCTTTTCATCTCCAGTGTATGAACATCCTCCTCCTATCAGCAGAAGTAAAAGCTAAAGGTCATGCCAACCTACCACACCCTGGCACCGAGAGCAGAGCCGGCTGCTCTGCTTAGAGAACTCAGGGCAAGAGGTGGGCAGCGAGATGCTCACCCTGCCAGGGGTGCCTTGTGCTGCCTATAGGCAGTGGGCTGCACCTTGTTCTCAGCTTTGCTTAAACCCGTGGCAACAAATTGCAAAAGTGGCAAAAACTGACACCACGCAGGCTGGATGGACCCAGAAAAGGTCATTTTCTCCTTGGACAGAGGAGACAGGAAAGGGTCTTAATTTTTTTCCATGTTATGCATGTGTGTGGCTTTAGTGCCTGCATGATTTGGATGAGGTCATGTTTAAAAGGAGAAGACCTAACACTGGGGCTCAGGATTTTCCCTACCTAAAGTTGTCACTGTGTCTTCATCTGGACTAGCAACATTCCTGCTCTTCCCGTGCTAGGATTTCCCTGAGGTGTGTTCCAGGTTGATAAATTTATGGTGGCTTAAATGCTGACAAATGACAGATTGCCAACATGAAACAGATACTTCTTGTGATATTACACTAGAATTGGACCCTGCTTTTGAGAATGGAATGAATGGATTAAGCCCTTGCATTACTTTTGCCCTCTTGAGAGTTAAAATGTCTGCTTGTCTTCTGGAAGACTACTGAGGATGTGTGATTGCTTGTGACATACTGCTCTGATTTTGCTCATTGCTGCAATCTCACACCACTTTGCAGAGTTTTAGGTACGTGTTGTCTATGCTGAAAATCTGTTTGATTTGGGAAGACCACTGGGGAGGTTTACTTGTTCTGTGCTGTATTAGGTGATCATGCTGGCAGGTTGCCATAGCTGCAGGTGCTGAATAGTCAGAGCTCTTCCTTTTCCACAAGGACTTCAACTTCTCTGTCAAAAGACAGGAAATAATTTTTCTTCTGTCATTTGCAGCAGTAGTTTACAACATCACCAAAGAGTATGTAGCAAGAACACAGGAAGTGATTCACCAGTGAGAAACAAGTATAAAAATAATTTAGAGAACTGTCATTTAATAGAGAGGTCTGACTTTATACTGCCTTACACCTGCATTATTTGCAGAAATACAAAGATGCAAGGCTTTTTATTCTCCCTTGTTTTCTTCATACAGTGGTGATCTTTTTTTCCAGTTGCCCACTGCACTAATTTAATGAATAGTTCAGGTTTCTGAAGCTTATTTTATCCTGTGGACAGTAAGTGACACAACCATAATAGTAACAGCCTTCTTGAAGTCATCATTGTCACAGTTGCCCTGAGGGAAGCATTTCAGATCAGTGACTTGTGAGCTTTGCCATCACATTCATCAAAAAGTCACAGCCAGTTCAAATTTGCACTAATGTAAATCAGAAGTGAATCAGCTTTATACCAGTATGACTTCAGTGCCAGGCACACTGTTAATCCATGTTTCTCACATTGCTTGCTCTAATATGCTCACTTGTTTTCCTCCTGTAGTAAAATAAATCCACATTTCAGTAGGAAATTCTTCTGTATCACCATGCGTGTCCTATTAATTCATTGCATGGATAAAATCATCAGCTAGTCTTTTGCAGTTTGTTTTCCCTGACACAGGATCTATGTCTACCAACATGTTCAAGATATTTTAGAGCGAGCATTCTTGAGCAGATCAAGTCAAGTATTTGCTCCAGACCAATTCAAGAGGTGGGTTTTTAACCTTTGATATGGTGTAGTTTATGAACAGAGCAGATACAATGCTAGGGTTTAGGAGGGTGGTTAGGAACTTTTTGCTAAAGTAGAAATGGTGGAGAAAGCAGCTGTTTAGTCTCTCCAGATTTTATGGAACAAACAATGGTAGAAATATGGAGGCTTTATTTCCATTTGCTCTGTTTCACTAGTTTTAGACAGCTGACTGAGGTGAAGCCATTTTATGTTAATATTAATGAAGGAAAGATCAGGGTCAAGCCAGATTTCCCTTGTAAACTTTACTACTTGTAGACCACCAATGTCAATAAGACCTTAGTGTGGAAGATGATACCAAAATCTAGCCCTGCAGAGATTATAAAGTTTAAAATAAATCTCACAAAAATTCAAGTTCTTGTCACGCTGAAATAAGGACTTGGAAAAAAACCCCATGAGCTCAAGGGGAAAATAGTTTGCAATTAATAAAACAATTTCAGTTTCAAAGAGTTTGTTTGGTTTGAATGAGTGGTCTCATTTATTTTTAATTATGGAGGGGTATTGGTGAGTTTCTCCTAAACATCATGAGTCCTGTGATGTATTTCAGGTGAGAAGCTGATTAATATTACATTGCTTATGTCTGACATGTGAACTTTCCACCTTTTTTTTTTTATCTGTAAACACTAGTTACTAGTTACAGTAACTTACTGAGTTTCAGACTGGAGGAACCATCAGCCCTGTGCTAATTAAGGCACTGCCCCTGCTCGCTTGCCTCTCGTGGACCCCCAGAGCTGCTTCCCTGGGAGTGGGTGCAGCAGCCAAGCTGGACTTGGGCTGTTCACATCCCCTAGGCAGCTCTCAGAGACTCACCTGTGGAAGAGCTGAGCTGTTGCTTTCGCTTGAAATTCACTGGATTTCCCTACTTTTATAAACTTGGCCACAGTGGAGCCTGCTGGTTTTCAGCTTTGGCTTCACCAGCTCTCTCCTCTGGGTCCCGAGGAGTCTTGTGTTTTGGCTCAGCGATAGGAGCTCCTCTTCCAACTGCACTGCTGCTTCCCTGCGACGTTCCTTCCAGCTGTGTTTCTTCTCCAGGTGTTTGATCAGTGAGGCACCCCTCTCCCACTGCCAAAACTCTGGGCTTCTCACTGCCCTGGCTACAAGAGTCCTGGTCCTTGTACAGCTGTCATTTCCCTCCAGTTCCTGCCTGTGACAAGTACCTAATGCTCCCATTTTCAGATGACTGAAATGATACATTTTCTACAGCAAACCATCTCGTTGGTGCCAAATGCCCCTGCCTACAAACCCTAACTGTAAGTGCTGCAGGCCTGTCAAGTCTTGCACATCTGAAGCTTTGCACCTTGAGAGCTCTGAAGTGGAAAGAAACAAGTCTGTTATTAATGGACTCTGCTTTCCCCCCCCCGAGCTGATTCTTCTGGATGACCTACTGCACCATTTCTCTAATCTTCCAGCTCGCCTTCATCACTGGTTTTCAGACATATGAGTCTATCAGTTTGAGTGGTACATGCCTGAGAAACTATGGAGATTTCTCAGCGAGCCTGGAAAGGAGGGCAAGCAGGCAATAGGCTACAAGGTTGTAGAAGGAGGAGTTGGGAAGATATCTTAATGTCTTATGTTCATTAAAATGAGGGCAGGGGGGTATTTTAGCTACATACCTGGTCTCTTAAGTGATATTGTTCACAGTCTGTGTTATGAGATACAGAAATTTGCATGACATCTTGTCTGCCCAGATGTCATCAAGTGACAGCCTCATCCTTGTTATCCCTGTTTCAGTATGCATTTGCTGATAAGTCCTGCTGCTGAAGATAAAAAGGTAAAGACCTTCTAAATGCAGAAGGGACCACATAGCAACACGAACAGAGCATCATAAATCAATCCTTCCTCGGGGAAAAAAACATATCCCTGCAGACTCCAGCCTGCTACAGGAGCATAAATATCTTTTAAATACAGGAAGCAGATCATGTTTCTGGGAGAAACTTTACTCTCCAGAGTTCATATGTTACAGATCTTCTTTCACCTGAGTTAATGCGAAGCTGGGCTAAAATTGGTGTGAGTGAGATCAGGCCTTTTGTCATAGGCTGAGATATTTATAAACAGCTTTGTCTTCAAACAATGTGGGACATCCATCACATGTCTCAGCCTCAGAAAGTAGTGCACGGTTCTGAGGAGGTGATATTCAAAGAAAAATGTCTCCGAGAAATCGTTCCGATTTCCATGGTACCACACCGAGCATGTTCTAAGGGGATTGTTTCTCCCCATTAACCTCAGCCAGTGCTGCTGCTTCATCAGCTGCATGAGGGCTCTTATTGCCTCAAATATATTAAGCTACATATTTCTCCCTGGCAAGTCCAGGTCAGCTAAGGAAACCAAAGGAATTCAATAAGTTAAATTTTGGAAGGAAATGTGTCATGGCCATAAAAAAAGAACTCCCTACAGAAATATACTTCCAGCAATGAACTCTGAATGAGCTGTAGGAAGAGATATTGCTTATTAAATGGACAAAGAAACGGCGAAAATTAGGTCGAGCTACAAAATCAGAAGGCACTTTGACCAGCAAAAACTGGTTAGAAAATAGAAATTCAAGTATTTGACAATTGATATTCTCAACAGGAATCAAAGTTTAAAAAGTATTGAAAAGGAAATTCCTGCTTCAAGTTCATTTGAAAATATTTAATCATCTCATTTTGGTCACATTGTGATAGTTCAGTATTACTTATTAAACATAATGCCTTAGTATTTTAAATAGAAAGTCAAAATACTCAGGTTAAATATAAACAGTTTTGCCTGATGAAAACAGTTTGCCATTAACAGGATTGAACAGCTGATGTAAATGCAAAGCTGTGGAAATTATTTCTGTAAGTGTTCACTTATTTGTAACTTAGCCCAGATCAACACATTTACTTTAAAAGTTTCACTTCAGGAGAAGCTTTAAAGAAACATTTGGCCTCCAAATATTTTTAAACCAGCACCAGGGTAATAATTGCATCTTGCCAGAGTGCAGTAAGATTGGGATGTTCCTACCAGCAATCTGCCTGCTCCCAGTTATTTCCTAAACAGGTTTTCTCACAAATGGGCAAGTGTTAGGTGCCCTCTCCCCGGTCTGAGATTCAGCCTCGTGGCTGCCCCTCCAGACCAGTAAATCACAAACCAAATTGTTTAATTTCTGCAAACATATGTTGTCTTTTTGTGACTTCAAAACTGTGCACGCTTGCAATAAGTCAAGGTCTGGCTTGCCTTTATTCTCTGTTAGAGCAAAACACAAGCAAACCAGCTTCCTTTCTGCTAGCTGAAGTTTACAGTTTCCTATAGCTGTGACAATTAACAGGACTCATAAAAATAAATCCTGCAGATTGCTGGAACTTTAAATAGTAAATGTGATAATCCTCTTATATTTATACTTCTCTTTTTAAAAGGAAATCCTTACATCTGTGGTAGGGCTTTCATTTTCCACACAGTCAACTAACCTTAGAGGCCAGGCTCACAAAACTGACCAAAGTAGACTTTTGCTGAAAGAGTAGGGTAAAAAGTAGCTTGCAAACCCCTCCTTCTCAAACTTTGAAGTAAGAAAATTGAAGCCTTGGGAGGTGTCTCCCCTGGTCTTTTCTGGTGAAGGAGATCTTTACAGCAATAACGCATAGGAGATGTAAAATAAGCAGAGATAATGCCAGTATATATTTTGTTGAATATGGATTTTTTCATATGGCTAATTTATGTCAAGATTCTATGGAATTAGATATGCTATATCTGCCTTTTTCCTTTTTTACCATGCCTTAAAAAGTAATCTGAAGATTTTATGGCTCTAATAGACTTTAGAGGATCTTCTATAATGTAAATATTATTTCCTCTGTTGCATTGTACAGTAATGCTTTAGCATACTTTTATTTTCTTTTGTACTTCAGCTTTGCTACATACAAAATGGAAGTAGTGTGTCACCTCCTTTGAAAAGCAGTATACAAGGAGCAGTTTAAAAGTCCAGGTATTAGTGCTCTTCCTGTTTTTATCCTTTCTGACGCAAGCATTCAGCTAAATATAAAGCGTCATGATAGATTGCTCTCATATGTGAAGAAATGGGATGGAATCAAGGGTTTCTTTTAATTTCTTCTTTGTTGAGCCAGAATCATGCTTTTTTTTGATGGCACAGGGATTCTGGCTGGTCAGTGTCCTTGCCTGTGGCATTGAGCCTCTTTCCTCTCAGCACAGAGATGCAGAAGCGTCTTTGGTTTAGTTTTTCTCAGCACTGTGCACCTAGTGTTGTCCTGACTCTAATCTGGTGTTTCTTGGCAGCCTTCTCCCTTTGCTTCACTGTTTCCTTTGGGTCTGTAGTTGATACTCAAGCCTCTGCAAATAGAGAGCTGTTTCTGCACACATGTGCCTTTGCTTTGGGTGATCTGGGCTTGACTGTGGGACAGGGGATGCCTTGAACCCGCTCCCTGGTTCTGTAATGCCTCCCCTGGACCTCTGTACTCCATGGTAAATGATGGGAGGCAATTACACCCAATCTTTAGCACCATTTTAAGAGGATAATACCCAAGAGCATGATACCTATAGTGAAAAAAATGATCAGTGATAGTGCTGTAGCATCTGATCACCTAATTGTATATTTCATCTTTTGCTCATATAAATAACAGCCATGAAAGAAGTATAATTAATACTGCAGTTAAGAAAATGTTCTAGCAGCTGTAATTAGGGCTGGATAAATTGTTAACTGTGAATAAATAATCCAAAGTGTTCTTGATCCTTTTGGTTTGTGAATCAATCAGGGAGTTTAATTTCTCTCCTTTCCTCTCTTTCTCCTAAATGGAACAGTTACTAGCATGGCAGAAAATGTCAGATTTCCATGGCATTCAAATTATCTGCTTTCTGGGGTAGAATGGCAATTCTAAACTTCATGGTGCTGATGGGTAAAACTTTCTCAAGAGCATAACAAATAAAAAATCACCAGTAATGGGATAGGACAGGTGCCAGTCCTTGGTAGGAATGAATTTTCAAGGCAGCTGAAGACCTTCAACTGTCATTGATGTTTTGCTGGTGTGGGAGAGTGAGCACAGGTCTGTGATCCCAGGGCTTCCCAAGCTTTAAGGTGAGTGGACTCTCACGTGAGTAAATAGCAGTTAATAGCAGAGATGTGTGTGGTCAAGGTGAGCTATCTTTGGAGTCTGAGTGAACGTCCACTGCCTGGGTTGCTACTGCTCTGCATTTTATGTTGTCGTTTCTACCAGCACAGAAGGGTCCTGTATGACCTTACAAAGTGGGAGAGTAATTTTTACAATTTTTGCTTGGTGTGAATATTTCTGTAGGGTCCACAACAGTGAATAATTGGGATGTGTCACCAGAGCATTTGCTTTAGGTCTGGTGCACACAGGTCAGGATTTTCTCTACTTTTATCTTCTAAAACCATCTAGATCACCAGTTGCTCAAAGGAAGGGCACACAGATGGGTATTACAAATTTCCTGAAATGTACTGAAAACATTTCTTAAGCTGCTGTTGTTTTGCCACAGTGAGCCCATCCCTCCACGACTGCTCTGAGGGGATGCTTGGAAGCCACTTACAAACAAACAGCTGTTACTTCAGACAAAATTTAGTCTGCAGACGCCCAGTCAGTCTTGAGTCGTTCATTTTCCCAATTTCCCACAAAGGTGAGATTTCAAGCAACCTGCACACAGCGTTGGCAGAAAAATCATAGAAGATAGTTGGTCTGTCACTCGGGAGGGCTGGCTCATCAGCAGCAGACCTGGAATTTCATTGTCGTTAAGTGCTGATTGCTCCAGCAAGGTGCAGAAGGCTACTGCAGCATTCTGTTTGTTGTTTCAATTGCTGATATAAATTGACTAACCCTCTAATTACCCAAATCTTGGGACTAATAATTTACATACTTTATTTTCCACTCGGTAAAATTTATTTGAGACCCAGAGGAGCACAAACTCTATCTACTTAAATGCCAATTTTGAAAGCCAGAGGCTAACTACGAGCACTTCAACATATGTGTGGGGGTGTCAGAAGCATTCGGTCTCAGCCTTGAGCTGACTAAGCTGAGTTTGCAATTTAGCCTAGAGCTTATCTCCGGGTTTTGGCAGAAGCAGCAAAATTTATGATCTGTCCTGGTGACATTGGAAATACTCTCATGAACATGTCTGAAATGTTTTGTTAGCTTTGCAGATTCGTGGCTGAAAAGATCAAGTCTCACCTTGAAGAAGGACCAGATCACATTTCAAGGTTCTGTAGTAGTACTGAGAGACTAATGGTGGTTTTTGTAAGAGCTTCCAGGCAGGCTGCTCTCCAGAGGTGGGTAGAATACTCTCAGGTGGTGGGACAGGTGGTGAGAGATGCTGGTATATTGATCAAAGATATGGTGACAGAGAAAACCCATAGAGCAATCTCTTTGCCTGACCCGTGTTCCTTCCTCCTTAATCTAAACCACCAGCACTGCTACGTTTGGTATTCAGATATAAATGTTTATTGACTCTGACATGATTATGAGCAAGGGAATGGTTTAAGACGTGACCTTCGCTACAAAGGCTGCTGGGTAGTTCAGTCGGAGAGATCCATCATGTGTGCTTTTAAACCTCAGCCACCCTGCAACTCACAGTGCGGCCAACTCAATGAATCAAATGAAAACCAAATGAAAGCAGAGTGCAGGGAGGATTGTTACTGTCATCTTGGTTTCCTTTATGTTAGCATCATAAATGTGTACACACAAACAGGCATTCGTTGGCATATTCTAAATGGCTAACACATAAAAAGTATCTGCTGGGTGGGTGGCGAGCTGGAACTGAACAAACAGGGGGGTGGCAAAATACAGTAGCCACGTGTCGTACATTTGCTCAGCTTGTCCTTCTAAGGTGTCTTGTCCTTACCCTAAACTGCAGGGGGGGGATTGTTTCAGGTGATATCTAGCACAGCGTTCCTAACGGCAGGGATCAAATGAAAGATACCACTGCCAACAGTGTTTAGCCATTGTGGCAATATGAATATCTAATGTGCTTTCAGAGGAGGTTTGGGGGTGTGTCTCCCTCTATACACGAGGTGAGCGTGGCTATCTCTGAGCACTTTAATTAAATTACCCCAGTAATCTGATAGGATTCCAGTTTCAATGGTTCCTGGACTGCAAGAGCATCACATTGAAGGCTCTTCCCTACTCTTTCTGCCCAGTGAGTCAGACACTCCTTGAATCCACCTCATATCTTCCCAGATTAAAATTTCTTGCAACACTCTGAAAAAAGCCCATGTATCAGATAGCAGATGTGGTTTGCTGCAGAGGGACTTTGCAATGGTTTTTTCTAAAACTATGATACTGGTTTTTCTGCCTCACTTTCAGTTTCCAAACTGCGCCAAGAGAAAATTCAATAGGGTTGAATATTTATGACTTTTCTATAGAAAAAGTCCTGGAGCTAACATGAAAAAAAAAAAAAAAGAACTCACTCTGCAGCTACTACCAGGAAGAGGCAGTCTGTAGAACTGAAGGTGGAGGGAGAGGTCTGGTCACTGCTGCTAAATTCCAGCCTATGCAAACAGGAGTTATATTGGAAATCAATAGCAACCCCCCCCTAGACTTTGATGGGAGAACAATTAGGTGGCTGTTGGTTGTCTTTGAATTCCCACACTGGGTATGTCTATTGTTTGCTGGGCTGGCATTGTCTTGAAAAACCTACTGGCTTTTTTTCCTTTCTTCTGGGTCGCTTACCTCCATTAGCTCCAGTAATTATTATACTAAAGCCTACTTGTAATGGACAGGAATAGGCCAACTCTCTTTTAAATTGTATGCAACTTGTTTCCTGGCCCTACCATGATTCAAAAGACTGCTAGCACTGCCTAACACCTTGCACAGAGTTAATAAGCACAGTTACTTGAACCTTATTGTGCTTTCCTGTAGGATTGCAGTGAAAAGAAGAAAGATAATAGCAGTTTGCCATGAACATAGGAAATAACCCTCCTGTGAGGCACTATCTAGTGGGGACTTGCACCCACTTACATTATCTTCACAGGTGCCTCAGGTGTGAGTAAGAACTGGACCAAGGGTTGTGGATTCTCTCATCTGTTACAAAGGGTGTGGACTGGGGCAGGTGCCAGAGGCTGTGCTGTGTCAGCATAAGTGCTTCTGTGCTCTGATTTGGGTCAGGGAACTGAAACAGTTGACAGCTTTTGATTTGATTTGTGCTGAGCTGGATCTGCCTGTTCCCTTGATCACCCCACATGATGGTCACTAATGGCAGAGCAGAGGCAGGAACCGGGTGCTTGATGAGGTGGGAAGGAAGATGGGCTCACCCCTTTTCACAGCAGCCCTCAAGCTGAAGTCTGGTTTAGCAAGGGTGGAGCCTGGGCCCCATATGAGAGGGTGCAGGAGGACCCTGGTCCCCAGTGGGGCAGCCCCAGATGAAGATCATTGCTTGCAGCTCTGTGCAGGGCAGAGGCTGTGGCAGCTGCTTGGGCTGAGGAGCCTCTTGCCCATCTGGGCTCCTACTTGGCGGTGGGGGAGTGTTGAGAGATGATATCCTCAGCTGGCCTAAACTGGGACAAGAGTTCAGAGTTCAGAGGAGCTGCCCCATCTCAGTGAGCTGAAGCTATGCCCCTTTATGGATGTGTGAAACCACACAGTAAGCAGTAAGGGGAAGCATGTGAGGCAGGGGTGGTGGCCACTCTTGCATGGGTGGAGGGCACATTTGCACACATGGGGTTTCCCCTTTGTTTACTGATATCATCTGAGTCCTCTGAGCGGGGTGAAAGCTGTGGTGCCTCCGTGCTTTGGCAAGGCTTTGTGGTGGGCTCTGTGGGTGCAGAGGCCAGGGGGTCCATGGGAGTAAGACTGGATGTTTATAGTGTGGGTAGGCTGCTGGGCTGCCACCTGTCTAATGTGCATGTATTTATTGTTTTGCTTTGTGCCTTGGCGTTTTTTTTTCTTGGCCTGGGTGTTTTCTAAAGCTCACACAGACCCTTGCCCTGGCACTAGGAAAGCAGAAGATAAGAGAGTCTCCTGTTTGAAGAGACAGATATTCATTGGTAAGTCTTGGGTGGTTTTCCCTGCACGATATCCTCTTTCTGTGTGCTCATTTAGAGAAGCTGTTCTTCACTTCTCCTCTAAAATGCTTTTGCACAGCATTGCTGAGGCAGAGTGGTTGCCACGTCCCCTGCAGAGGAGGCTGATTGATCTCTACATATACACATATATAATCTGTTGAGTGATTCTTCACAATAAGAGGCACTTCACAAAAGTAAACTATTATCACTATCATAACATTACTTCACTCCTTTGGAACACGTCCATTTTCCCCTCACTAACTATCAGCATTCCCTGCTAAACAAATAGGAGTGCAGATACTCTTGGGATGAGTCACTGGGCTGCTGCAGTAGGATGGCAGCTCTTCCTCAGATAAGAAGCCCATTACCAGCACAATGTGTCTGTCCAGTTACCCCTGACTCAGAAACTGCAATCCCGAGGTTGCACTTGAGTCAGCATCGCTCTGACTCTTTGTCACTAGGCCACCTTAGCTTGCCTGACATTTTCATTTATGATGAAAATCCCAGGCTGCTGATGTCAAAGCAAGACCTGTGTGACTCCAGTGGACTTTAAATAATTACTCTAACTCATTAGTCTGGTGGTAATAATTCCATGGTAGGGGCTTCCAAAGCTGTGTTTGTGCACAGCCGCCTCGTGGGTGAAATGGCAACCTGAAAGCCATGCTACAAAATGAATCTTGAAAGCTGTACTTTTACATCAGTTCACATCAACAAGTGTTGTCCTGAAGGTGACAGTCCTGGCAATGGCACGTCCCAGGTATCCCTTGCCATCCCCTGGGGCCTTTACTGAGTTTGGATACAATCCTGAAGGAGTTACCTGCAGACATCTCATTCAATTATAGGCACGACTCAAAAACTAGTTCTGGGCCTCATGCAAAAGCTTCAGCAGCGTCTAGCAGCTCGCAGGCTGCTCTTTGGGAAGAATTTGGGGTGGGGTGGGAATCTGTCCCTTAAGTAATCCTGTAGCATTAATGCCTGCTTTAATGTATACTGAGGAATATCTCTAGATCTTTACTTTCCTCTGACTTTCAGCAACCAGGGCTTTAGTTGTTAATTTTCAGGTACCTTTTGTGCTTGAGAAGGTTGTGGATTGAGCTAAACTGAGAGAGCAGAGATGCTTGTCTGAGGGGTGCATGCCTTTCTCATTGTATTCTGTTAAGTCCCTGTGCTATATGGAGGGCACACCTTGTTCTGGAACAGCAGGATTCGGTGAGTTTAATGTGCTGTGGTGCCTGAGCCGTAGGTGACAGGATGTGATCTGTGCCCACAGACCTCAAACAGTGGTTTAGAGACCGAGTGCTGGTACCTGTGCATGTTTGCCTCCTCTGGGTTATGATAAAAGGCCACATCTCTACATCCAGAGCTTCGTGCTAATATGTAATGGAAATGATTGCAATGTCTAAAGCAAGCTTGTTCGGAGGAGTGTGGCACACTGATTCTTGCCAACCAAGCTGCTAGGAGGTTTGAAAGAGCTATAAAGCTATTGAAAACCGTATCCAGAAACCAGGGACAAATGTGGAACACATTTGCCTGTAGTAAATTTGATGATTTCACTACCTTGATTTAAAAATCAACAATAAAAAGAAGCTAGACCTGTGGCACAAGTCAGTGCAACTTCACTGCAGTGGAGCTGTGGCAACATACACCAGTGAGCCATACAGTTTAAGGCCTTAAAAGCTTAAAGTTGATGAATATTCTCTGCTGACGGCTGATTATTATGGGTACCTTTTGGTACAATGCCTCTGAAGTGCTGTACTCTTATCAATTCATCGCATTACATGAGCTTCAGGCTTGCTTCACTTCTGTTCAACTTTTTTTGGGCACCAGAACTCACTCTTATTCTACAGTGATGTAAGTTTGGAATAAAGCCACGGTACAGTGGCAGCGCTCCTTCGGGAACAGATTTGTGCAAACAAGAAGTGTGCTTGTCCCTGTCTGGAAGTCCTTGCTGGCTTGAGAAGTTGGATGTTTTTCAGGTTATTTTTATATATTTCTTTTCTTTTTCTTATTGCTCACTCCCTACAGCAAAAGGGCTGGCCACACTTAGAGTATATACAGATGTACATGCCGTGCTCTCGGATCCCCCGCAGGCAAACGATGATAAATGTGGAGGAAAAGAAAGATGGCTTTTAAAGAATGACTTTAGGAAACAAAAATTGCAAAAAATAGTTGCTGTGCCTGGTGTTTCATCTGTGAATACCTAGGAAAATTAATTCAAGTGGAAGTGGGAAATGCATCCATATTTTTGGGGAGAGGAAACTGAAATTTTGCACAGCAGCTGGCTCTTTGGAGCCAGTCTTGTACTGATATATCCATGGATCCCTTCATGGAAAAGGGAAAGGGGTCATTGCTGGAAGATATTTTACATTGGAATATCAAGTGGACAGTAACTCTTTCATTGCCTAACACTCCTCGTTCTTCTCATTACCTGTCAGACCTCCCCTTGGCTTGAGAAGCAAGTGTGTTCTGAGGTCAGTCTCCCTCACACAGCAGCTGGTCTGTTTGTTTGGTTAACTGTTTTCAAGACTTACCTCTTCTTTTTCTTTTTGTGAAACACTTTTACAGTGTATTTGGCCTGATTGCCTTTGGCATTGATTCTGAATGGTACTTGACCTAGTGGGATCCCACATCATTGGATATTTATGTAAAGACTCAACGTTTGTTTCATTAGTTCCACAACTGGGATCCTAGAGTAAACCTTTCATTGCCTTTGGGTATTTCTTCCAGAATGGCCTTACGTGTAAAATCTCTGCAATTCTCCTTGTTAAAAAGTGAAATAACCACTGACAGGAGCCTCGAAGAACACTCAGTCTGGAAACTCACTTTTGTTCAGGAGCACAGTTGTTAAGTGCAGGTTAGCTACGCATGCTAGGAGATAATTTTGCCTTGCTTTTAGCAATGGAGTTGGAGACACCATCACTTTCCTGTGCTCCCTTTGATCTCTGATGTCACCTGAACATTTCTGTGCTCTGAGGGCTCGGTGCTGTTTTCTGACTGCCATTTCTTGCTGAGGCTTATTTGGCAAATGAATATTTTAACCTTAAGCAACCTTCAGCCTTCTCAAAAGGTAAAGAAGCAAGGCTTGAAAGTCCGGTTGAGGGATCTTGAAAATAGCAGAGGGAGAAATAGTAGGCAGTAAAATAAAAGACAGTTCTGACCTCCTTTTTTAGCTTGGTTTTTAGTGATCTTGACTGAATATAACCTTAATCATAGAGATTGGGTGCTTGTCATCTTTGAATCTACTTCACTCTAGATGTGTCTTAAACTATATTTTCCAGGGATCGATCTCATCTTGTACTGGGACATGAGAAAGTGATAGAGGTAGTTCATAAATGCTGGTAGAAAAAAGCTACTCTGAATAGATATCTCTGAGTTAGTAACCTTAACTCCTCTCTCAAGTCAAAGAAGAGGTGTTTTCCTTTCATGTATCCAAAACTGATTAGATGACTCATTCCCTAAAAATATTGATTTCTCTCCAAAGCCCATGAAGAGTACCTAGCCTAGCTTAGCTCACTTGTAAATGTATGTTGACAGATGCCTTAAGGTCTGGTGAATCCCACTCTCGATAGCTCTAAGGATGAAAAGGGGAGCCGAGGATACTTACAGTTTGCAGGAAGTGCCAACTCCAGATTTAGAACAAGGGAATAGCTGTTCAAATTAGACACAACTGACAAACCCGCCTTAATTCAGCAAATTGCTAGTAACATCACACTCAGCACAGAAAGAACATGATGTTTCCTGTTCTCCAGGGGCTTTTTTAGACATGGGGGAAAAAAAAAATCTGATATAGCATAAAATTGTCACAGGAGACTGCATATGGCTGATGCCTTATATAGGTTCAGAGGAAATTCCCACGACCGTATTTGACCTTCCTGATTTTTACAACACGATCAGCACCCATATAATGGTGCACCTGGGTATTATCACTTACTCTGCACATGAAGAAGCTGCTGAGTTATATTAAAAGTGTCAGGATGCATGCTGATCTACCCGCCAAGGCAGGAGAAAAATGAAGTTGTCTATAAAATATGTGCCTTCACTTTAACAAACTTGGGTTAGCTATGGCACAAAGCACCCATCAAAGTACTGAATAAATTAGTCATTGCTGTGAATAGAGAAAGAATACCAGAGTGTGTTTCTTGGAATACACAATCCTGATGCTATTCCCTTGCTGAGTGCTTTCTCCTGGGAAATAAACAGTGTTGTACATGGTCTGTTTTGCTAGCAACTCATCCATCTCATTTATTCACCCGAGTTTCATGCAGTTCTATTTGAATTCTGCAGAAGGAAAATTTTACCATGTAAAGGATGGGCTCAGCTACTGTTTGACTACACAGAAAATCATACTAGTCCTCAAATCACAGATTATTTTTAGTGCTGGCTGGATCTTTATTACTTCAGTGAAAAGAGTAAATGACAAGAATAATTTGTCTGATTGATAGACTGGGGCCAGAATGCCCAGAACCTTGTGGGATTGAGTATCTGAGACCCAGTCTGGCAAGATTCATACACACAATTAAAGTCAGGCACTGTGTGTAATCCTATTGACATCTCTGAAGACAGATGACCAGCATACAGTTAAGAACCTGTACAAGTCTTTGAACAGCTGGAGTTTTAGTTTCCAGGTTGAGAAACATGTATTTTACATATAGCACTAAACCCCCCAAATGTTGGATTCTAGTTTCCATTCAGCTCTAGACTGCACCTCTTGTCCCAGGACACCTCTCTATCTCTGTAACTGAGTCCAATTCAGTGTTCATCTACTGGAAAATACTTCCCTACTGATTTTCCTAATTCTTCTGCTGAATTTTCTCTAGCCTCCAGATAATGTGAAAAAATGCTTTCAAGCTTGAATCCAGTGCATAACTTGAAGCTAGGTTTATACTTAAATTACCTGATGAGCAGATACCTCATTAATTTAGACATGACTTGTCCACCTTTAAACAGGCCATGGGATGAAATCCTCAGACTCCAACTCTATCGAACACTCACATGTATAAAATATTCCATCATGGGTAGAATGATTTAAAATTGTTATAAGCAACAAGTACATGACAGTTTTATCTACTGTTTGGGAGAAACTGTTGGAACCAATTGTCCAAAGCCTTTGTTACAATCACATTATAACATTATTATTATTTTCTCTGAGGGTGGTAATGAGAATGAATTAGGCAATAATGCAAATCCCTTTAAAAATGAGAAGTAATGCATAGGATCATTGTTTCTGTGCCCCGTGGGTGCCAAGGCTAAAATAAAGATCTTCCTTTTCTTTCCAATAGCTTGTCTCTTTGCACCCTTAGTTTTATGATTTCCTCAAACTCATAAATCTCATGCAAGAGGCAAGGAGAGAAAAATCACTCGATCAGGTGAGTTTACATCATTCCTCCTTGTTGCCCTTGTGTTCAATTATTTTCATCCTTAATAGTCTTGTTGTCTTCCTTGTATATAAATCAAGCTACACTGACGTGCAAAATTAAGTGTAGGAAAATTAGCTACTTGCTTTATTGCCTGATGAGCATGGGCTACAGAGTTATTTGATGCTACAAGCATCCAGTGAAAAGTACTTGAAAAAGAGCTGCCTTTTTGTGCAAAATTTTCTTGGTGTTGTCTGCACCTTCTAACCTACATCTTTAAAGAGGGAGAGGGTGGTCTTGTTGCTCTTGTATTGGCCTGCAGATCAGTGGGTACCTTGGCCATGCCAGGGGCAGCTGACGGGTCTTAGGCAAAGTTCCTTCACCTCTCTGCTCTTTCCCATCTAAATGCTTGCCTTTTAAAAGGTCCTTGGATTTTACAGCAGGAAGATTTTGTATTTGCAGTTACAGTTATTTTGCTGTGGTATTCTTCATAAAAAATCCACCCGAATAGACAATTCTGGAGAGAGGGAGGGAAGATTTAATTTACCTTTTTTACCCAGGATTTTTCTGCTTGATAAATGGGTTTGGAGTGTAAAGCTCTACTTTTTGTGTAAGAGCATACAATTGCTTAAAGGAGCTGGCAGATTTTCCTGCCTCTTTGCATTTTACCAACTGGAATGGTGCTTGAAACTTAACATGAACTATTGGTACGCTTCCAGGTTCCCTCATTAGAACAAGCTTGATGGTGTTGCCTACTCATTTGATTGGAAGATTTCCCCAACCCAATTCCTTTCCTTGTCCATTTAAAAGCACTAATGAGAACAGGATCCTGATTCTAGTAGAGGCCTTTGGGCATCACTACATTAAAATCACAATAAATGTTGAACTTCTACAAGTCATCAGGCGACAACAGAGTATATCAAATATTTGAACCAAGGTAGGACATGTTAAATGTGATATTGATTAGGAAATTGTATTTGATACTGTCTCAAAACATAGGTCTGCAATTCAACTGCTATAAGAGTCATAACTTTTCTGAGGATGGTGGGTCTCGTGCTGATTTAGCTGTTATTAGCCATGGGGTTTGGAATGAATGATGCAGCTAGAGATTTTTCTACTATAGATGATGCCTCTTCTCTATGATTTTCAAAAGACCAAAGCTTGAAAGAAAGGGCAGAGACCATAAAATAACATGGGCATGAGAGAACCATGCATCTCAGAGGGAAAAGATACTGGAGCTGAAGGACTCAAGATACATGCTCAGGTCTGGGACAGTCTAATTAGAGGAAGACAAAATGCCGACTGTTCACCTTTCTGCAAACCAGTTGGATATTTTGTATACAGAGATCTTGGCAGCAGCACTCCATGGGTCAAAGACTATTTGTTTGTTTCCTAATTATTTTCAGTCAATTAATGGGGGTTTTTTGTGTGTGTTTCTCGTGCATATGATTGCATGCAGTTCTCTTGGAAGACTCACTGGCTTTGATTTGCCTTGTTTGGTTTGTTTCTTTTATTTCTTCAATTTTCCTTTTTCTGATCAGTTGAACTTTGTATACATGCTTCCTGATCCATGATATTCTAATCTTTTCCTTATGTAGAGAAAGCTGTGACACTGGCCACAAAGGTGCAGGCTTCCACACTCCATTCTGGCACATTGTGATTGCTACTTTACATTATCCACATATCCCTAGCCTCTTTAGCCATCATTTGACAGCGCCAGTGAGCAACAGTCATGACAGTAACTTCTGTATCTTGACCACCTACCTACTTTGTATCAGACTGACTCTACCAGTTTATTCAGTGCAAAGCTTTATATAGGCAAGCAGCAGCAAACGTTCAGTTTATTGTTCTGGAGCTATGACACTGGATAAAAGAACCTGTAGCCCATACGGTCATCCATGCCATTCTTCTTTGACCGAGAGACACTGGCACAGTCAGAACCTGGGAGGCTGACTTACAATGTTCTCCCTCCATACTTTTTCCACCTCTCTGATTAGGTGCTGGGCTATCAAAGTTCTATAACTAAAACACTGGACTGAGATCCAGGAGAGACAAGATAGCTCAGCCACAGATGACCCTCCTGATCTTGGAGAAGCTGTTCAGTGTCTCTGTGACTGTTGAGAGTAAGAGTTCTGCCCTGTCTGACAGGTGTTGACAGGGTTAGCTCTGCTAAAATTGTGCCTTGGCTGAGTTGCAGAAGGCAACAAATGAGAGGGAAGGCAGAAGTTACTGTAAAGGACAGGCTGAACATACTGGCCTAAGGCAACCAGGCTACATCACTTGGTTTTGTAAAGATAAATTGATTAGTCCTTATGAGGTGCTGAGATATATGAATGCCCAAATATAAATACACAATGCAATATTCAGAGCTGGGAAGAAAAAGGGTACATTCAAACAAACTTAGGATTGAATATTTGGCTACAGGACAGACTGAGCTGAAACAATTGCATCATTGAAAGCCAAGGTAATGGCCGTTTGCAGTGTGGGGCACATTAGGGAGATTTTTCCATTCACAGCTTTCTTTTCTAATATATATTCAAATGTAGGAGCATCTTCTTGTTTTAGAAATACACCCAGAAGTAAATCCTACTTCACCAGTGCAGTAACAGTGCTGGGTTGGGAGAGTGAGGTGTTAGACTTGTACTTTTCCATTTGCTGCTTTTGAAGGTGTCACCTTCACGCAAAGCATCAATCTGTTCCACACTG
>JANHFX010029562.1:98810-113216 GCA_027560015.1 Chloroceryle amazona | reverse complement strand
TCCCTGCTCTCAGCAGGGGAGGGTTGGAAAAGATGACCTCTAGAGGTCCCTTCCAACCCAGACATTTCTATGTTTCTCTGTAATGGTATGGGTTGGTAGGGACCTGTGGAAATCATCAAGTCCAGCTCCCCTGCCAGAGAAGGATGTTCCTCATGCTGACTGTATCACAATTAGTTGGACACATGCATTGCATAGGGATTGGCAGTAAGCTTTCATGCATGTGTTTCTTTGGGTAATCCAGTCCAGATATCTGGATGACCACTGTATACTTTGCTATGCTCCAAGTTTTGAGTTTACCTATTATAAACTAAAAGTCATAAAATGACCTGTAGTAAAGTGTCAGGAAGGGTGGTTCTCCATTTCCTGGCAGCTCAGGAGAGCCCTGACACAAGAGCTGAGGTGAACAGTTAAAGAGAGGTTTGGGCAAAGGCAGGTTATAGAGCAGCAAATGGAAAGTGCTTACTGTCACAGTGATTGTGACAACTAAGGCACTGTGCAAGAACAAATATTTCTTTCGTCTGAGATTTCTATATTCCAGAAACACTTTTCCTTCAAGTTGGAGTAAAAAATGTCACTGTATCAAACACATTGTTCTACAATTTTGAAAAATGCTGAAATCTGGCTTCCAACATTTCCAAACAACTGTTTATATTTTCAATTAAATTTAATTTTGAGTGAAAGAAAATATGACATTTTTATCAATTTAATTTGTGTATTTTACAACATTTTTTACTTGTTTAAAGTAAAATGAAACTTGTAAAAAAATATTTGTAATTTTCATTTCCACACTTAAAAATCAAATCACTGAGCTGAAGTCAGCTTTAATGAAACATTTTCTGTAGAGAGGGTTGTTATAATGTGGAAATACTGGAACATCTCTTTGAAGCTTATTCTTCATAACCTTATGCCTCTTACACAATTTTCACTTCATGCTTCCCTCTAACCACTTACATTAGACCTTCAGTTATAAATTTGCACCTTCACATGTACACATCCTATTTTTTACTATGTTATTCTTTTTCTTCTGATAATGTCCTCTTTCCTTCATTCCCTACCTTCTTGTCAAGTTCCCTTCCCCTTCTTTGTTGCACTCTCACCCTCTTCTCTTTTTCAACATGTCCAAGGCAAAACACTTGGAATACGTAATTCAGAAAAGGCTGTCTACATGTGTCATGGAGATTGGGATCCATTAGAACTTTCTAATTTCCATGAGAAATCAAAGCAGGTTGTCTGCTCCCCTCGAAGAATATGTTGCTTAATGCAATCCTTTGGCTCACAGGCATAAAATTCTTCCTTCTCACCCAGAACAGAGTTCAGGTCACCAGACCTGCTGTTTTCCTTCAGAAGCTGTGGCAAAGGTGTTGCTATTTTTTCCCTGATCATTTCAAATTTTCTCCCTAAATATCACTAGACAAAGGAGAGAGAGGTGGCCATTGGTTATTAGGTCAGGAAATCATAACTGAATCAAGTTATCTAATGAATAATTAAGTTCTTGGACACTTCACAGAACAAAAAATTACATTTTGTCCAGTGAGGGAGCACAAATTCAAAGGCATGGGTATGTATCGTGAATAGATTGCATGACAGGTACTCTTTGCCAGTTAAACCCTATTCACAGAGAGCTGAAAACCAAGCCATGACTGAGACCCAAGATCACACATTTCCAGAACAGTTTATTTTTTTCCCATGTACCTTCACAAATGCTCTGGCTCTTCAACCATGTTTTCCCAAATTCTTTTGCTAGGCTCTGAGTATGAGAAGACCTTAACTGTGCTTCTACTCCTACAAAAAACCCCAACAATCAGTAATTACCAGTCATGACTCAGCTAAACTTGTCATAATCCGCTGTGCAGGCACAGTGAAAATAAAATGTGCTTATCAGTTTATATAAGAATACTTGGATTTTAGTAATACATAAAAACAAACAAACAAAAACACACAAAAAACCCACAAAAACCACCAAACCAAACCAAACCAAAACCACAAACCAACAACAAAAAAAACCCCAGAGTGACCTGGAGATTTCCAATTAACAGGGACTATATCCCTACATGCTCAATATTTAATATAATTTCCTTGGGATTATAAACTGTACACACTGTAATAACATTGCTGATGCTCACCTTGCAAAGTACAGGTCTGTGCTTCATGAATCAATCATCACTGCAAATATAAAAATAAAACTGCAGAGAAACCACCAAGAAAGCAAGTGAATGAGAAGTGCCTGCAAGTATATAAAGTTTATCACCAGATATGTTGGTTCACCGACTCCCATAAGGAAAAGCTGTGAAGATCAGCAAAAGTTACTATTGAAATAGTAACTTTGACTAGAAGAGGTTAGAAATTAGCACCCAATAGCTCATCAGACAGCTGAAAGAATTGAAGGTAAAAAGGAAAGTTTTTAATGTGGAGGAAGGATGTCTCCAGGTGATCTGGTCCAGTCAAAAGGACTTGTGATCTTGCCCTCAATTTCATCTCTGAGTAGCCAGAGGATGCCATGAACTCCTTGCTCAGCCACTTTCACAGTGCTACACATGCATGTAACCCCTCTGCTGGAGTTGCCTAATTTATCATTCCAAATGGATAGAGTAGGAAACAATCCTGCCTTTTTATGTTCGCAAATTTTACTATTCTACTAGGTGGTGAGACAGGCTCATAAAAGCAGACTTAAACGAATTAGCAGGCAAATTTCTCTGCACACTGGAGGGTCGGAAAAAAAAAATGCAAAAGAGAAAGACACACATGAAAAATAAAAAAAAGGAGACAAGGAAAACATATGAAAAGGCACAGCACGTACTTCTCCTATGTAACATATGGGTTGTTCTGGGGTTGTTTTAGTCAAGAGAAGAGGAAACTTAGAGGAGACCTTAATGTTCTCTACAGCTACCTAAAAAGAGGTTGTATCAAGCCTCTTGGTCTCTTCTCCCAAATTACTAATGATGGGATGAGAGGAAATGGCCTCAAGTTGTGTCAGCGAAGGTTTAGATTGGATATTAGGAAGAAATGCTTCACTGAGAGAATGTTTAGGCACTGGAACAGGCTGCCCAGGGAGATAGTGGAGTCATCATACCTGAAGGTGTTTAAAAAAATGAGTAGATGTAGCACTTGAGGCTATGGTCTAATGGATAGGTAGATGTTAGGATGAAGGTTGGACTTGATGATCCTAGAGGTCCTTTCCAACCCTAATGATTCTATGATTCTATATTACATTTAAAATGGACATAAAACATAATCTCCTTCAACAGATAGCAAGCTCCTAGAAATGCAAAGGTGCAAAGCACAAAAACCAGTGGTCACATGTATGACTTCACAATACCTGAGACTTACTTACATCACAACAGTCGAGGAAATACTGGTATTCATAAAACATGCACAGACTGCCTCTCTGTGTTAAGGATTAGAGACAAACAAGAGTAGTGGAGACACACAGGAACAGGTTGTCTAAAAGTGAAGAACGTCTTCAAAATAAACAGAGATTATGATAATATAAAGCTTTGCAACTTTAAGTATTCTAACTGAGAAATTTCAGGAAGCTTTTGAGAGATTAATAAGTGTTTAACATTCTCAATGTACTTGAGATAGGTAAATACTTGTTAGCCTTATTTTCCAGGTAGAGGAAACATGTGTAATTGATTTGCTGAGTACCAAGAATGAAACCTTCTCAGTCCACAATTTATTCACAAGGTAATCTTTTCTTCCTTTCTTTTGTCAGCCTCCTGGACAGTCAATCTTTCTAGTGAAGTTTAAACTGTGAACATAAGAAGACAATACTAGAAAACAGTAGAACATATGCTTACTCCTTCATACTTTTTTAAGAAAACATATCCAACCTAAACTCAATAAGACTTCATTTAAAAAAAAAAAATCAATTCTTTTAATGGCCCAGTGTTTATTTTTGCAGGAAAGTGACAGATGAAATATCTTTGGTATCTGGCCGAAAGGAATAGTTAGATTATCTAAGTTGTTACATCAGCAAGGATTCTATCAGGCAGCCAAATAAGATTTTTGTATTCATTGTGCTTCATACTTACTACCTTGCACAGTGATGATAGGCTCTAAATTTTTATGTAGTCATTGTTCCACAAGGATAAATGTTACTGTACAGTCACAACATTTGACAGCATTGCACTTTTCACCTGCATAGCATCAAATGCCTCAGAAGTTGTGCAAGTATTACTTTCATTTCACAGATGGGAGACCAGAGCACTCAGCAACATAGATGGGAGGAGAACACAGCCCTGATAACTTCCCACAGTGACACAGCCTGGACTTGTCCCATTTAATTTTCAGATTTAACTAAGAAAGCTATGTGAAAACTCTCAAGGGGTGGAGGGGGAAGACAGGGGGCGAGAGAGAGATACATATGGAACACAACTGAGACCAGCTTCACTAAGATTAGATGTATTTCAGTCATGATATGCATAAAATGAAATGTTTTGAATACAAGCCAACTTCTTGGTTTTGACCACAGTCTTGTCTGGACCACCAATACTTTAGCACATGGAGAATACATACAGTCACATCAGTGTATTTTTATATAGTCACATTGGATAGCTCTCTCATAAAAGCTACCTCCTTAATTTTAACTAATCCTAGTTACAGGTCCTGTGCTGAGGACTCAAGTAAACTTTCCCTTAGTAGCCCTCTTCAATGCACATCTGAATACCTCTTAAAACCAGGACAGGGTTTGCTGGCACCATTTCAAGTGCCTTGATATCACTTCTGTGAGGCTTGCAAGACACACAACATTTCAATTTGTTTCATACAAATACTAATATCTAGTTTATTTTAACACCCATTTCCTGTGTTTTACATTCTGAGAAAGCATTGAAGTGTCAATCACAGGCCTTTACCAACTGTGGAGTAAAGATATGCAGCATCCAATAGATATCTGCAAATTGGAGCATCCAATCACATACTCTGTTACTCTGACAGGGATTCTTCTCATTGATTTGTTACTAATGAACATCATTAGGGTGCTGAAGGAGCTGGCAGTGCAAGGTCACTCTCTATCATCTTGGAAAAGCTGTGGTTGTTGAGGGAGGTGTCTAATTACTGGAAGAAATAGTACAGATATCTTCCAAAAAGACAGGAAGGAATAAGTAGAGAATTTGTAAGTACAGAAGGAAACACTCTGGTCTGCTAAAAAAAACCCCCACAATACTACAAAACAAAACAAAGCAAAAAAAGAACAACCAAAAGACATACAAATACATGTACACAAACACTCAAACCTGTCATAGGTTTCAACTCAATGGTTCCTACATCTAGCCTTGCCGTTAGAGAAACAAATCTGGTTAACCAGATGGAGCCCCAGCCTCACCACCTGATTTAGCACACTAATGCCTTTTGCACTGATCTAGTATCAAATGTTATATTCTGTGAATTGAAAAGCCACAACAGAAATATTTCCTCCAAAGAACAAGTTTGCTAGAAGATTTTGCATTTACGTTGTTTCACATCACAGGTCCCTTACTCACAACTAGTGGCTACTGTCTGCAGGTATTGACAAAAAGTGCAGCCAATGGTTGTTCTTGACTGTATCACTGTAGACTTCCAAATGTGCTGATACTCTCAGGGCTATTGCAAAGTAAATACCTGAGGGACTGAAAACAAGAAATATTTATATGACAACACGTCTTAGTTTTTAAACACAGGACTATGTCTTTTATCATTATAAAAGCAAAAAATTAGATTTTGCTAGAGACAGCAATAGCTGTCTATTGAACATTTGCATTGTTTGTTTTTCATTTTATCACTTTTAATTCAAGTATAATCCTACAGATTGGGCATTTCAGTAAGATTCTGACTAATGTTTTAAACGTGGGAACAGAGTGATTATTTCAGTGCTGTGTGGGCCAGCATTATTTTGTTTACAAAGTCAGCATTGCATGTTTTAATTAAAATTAATAATGAAATCATACAATGACAATTTTTTTGCCCTGGCCATTAGCTATTGGTGCCTCAAGCCTCAAATATTGCAGTGATGACTGCAATTTCACAGACAGACCAAGATATATGAACTTCAGAATATTATGTACCATTTGGGAAAGCACACCATCCACTTCAGAGATCCTAATGTGAAGCTCTGAGATCAGATGAAGACTTTGCAGATCACCCAAGAGGATCCTGTCTTGTCAAAGTCATTGAACTTTTGACATAGTTCCCATTCAGAACTGCCTAGAAATTGAAAGTGAAAAGGATAAATCTGAATATGTCAAAACCATGAAGAAATAATGATCATGATGCTAAAAAGAATCCCTTCTCCCAGAGATGGTACCCTCTTCATCATAAAGAAATCTGGAATGAGTTTTAGAGACAGATGCACTTAAGATGATGCTTTGACTTCCAAATCCTTGTTTTCTGACCTGTAAATGTTGTTTATGGCATCTAAGGAAAGTAAAGTTCCTTTATCTCATACGTTAAGAAAATAATGTGTCAACAAATAAGAATCAAAAGTGAGCTGTAAGCCATTATGTCTTTGTTAGTTTGTGCACAATCATTGCTACATAGCTCTCTCTCTTTTTATACACACAATATGCAATAAGCACATCATCTACAGATGCACACTGTATATGTAAAACAACAATACATACACTATAGGTACATACTGTATATGTATATTCACTATATAACTCCATAATATTTCAACAAACATGAAATTTGGAATCAAATAAACATATAGAATTCAGGTGCTGTAGAGTGAATGCCAAAGCAGATATCTGGCTTTGCCCCAAATATGGCAATGATTATGTGGTAGGTGAGGAGAATTGGGTATCTCAGGGATTAAGAATTTCTCTGTAGCCAACAACTGAGAAGCTCTGAGAAAATATTTACATTCCAGTCTCCTCTTGACATTCAAATGTTTTTTGGAAAGTGACTCCCCACTTTTAAGCAATTAGTTATTCTGAAAAATACATCAACTCCCCTTCCCTGCTCTGCCCCGTTAAAGATTTGACATTTATTCACTGTTCACGGGACCAGAAAAGAAAATGGGTAATTCAGGGGCAATTGGTTAGAGTTGGTGTCTTAGAAATATTTATTCTTTCCTTTCTTATGCAGCAATAGTAATTCCCAGAGTTTGTGGTTCAGAAAACAAAGATGTCTGTTTTGAACTCTCAGCTGCATATGAAGTATTTGTGCGGGGCTGGCAGGTAGATTTTGAGACCTATGCCTTTCTGGACTGGCAACTCGAAGGCAAAGTAAGCCTATTTTGCCTCTCATGCCCTTGCGTTTTGCAGTTGATTTGGCTACAGCTTGGTGTCTAAAACAATATTATACATCCCTAGTTAGGTAGCTAAATCGCATTCATGGTGATGGGGTTTAGCTATCAGTCCAAAATGCGCATCTCAGTTGGTAGGGTATTGAATAGGCTCATCTGGCTTAGTGACAAGGCTTACCATCATCAGATTTGATGGGACAGTTTACTTGAACATTCTTAGTTTAAAAGATATTTTATTTTCCTGGATCATCAGTGCATTAATTCCACCAAACAAGGCTCATGTATCTTTTAGCTTATGACTCAGTACAAATGGGAATGTAAAGGATAATTACTAAGTAAGAGAGTCTGGCTTAACAGAAGACATCCCCGAATCTGGAATGGAGCTATACTCAGAAACCTGCATAACCCTCATGTTCCACAGGGTGGAAACAATCTCAGGAACTCATCTCAAAAACATAGCTGCAGCAGTTCAAATGTAATAGTTAAATACCATATGCTGTACATATGAACGTAAATGTAGTTGATAGCTTGGAACAGCTCTCAACTGAGCACATGATATTTTTTTAAATTTTTTTTTATTTTTTTTAAGGTTTTAATTGTTTGCCTGAATGCCACTTTACACCCAACAGCATGGTGCCTCCAGTTCTGTTCCAATTTAGTATTTAAACAATAGAGTTTTACAAAATTCCCCGTAAAGCCTGTTTTTCTTAATAAACTAGATAACTAAAAGGAGCAAGTGTACTAATAAACTGAGGAGGAGCTCAGATCCACAGATGTATTTAGGTATCTAATGTCTCGGGCATTTATCTCACATTAGTTTTTGAATGGACAAATTAGAACATAAACTGCACTTCTGAGCTCAGCCAGAGGTTATCTCTCCTACATCACTGATTTGGGAAGATTTTCCGATGATCAAAGACAGATACATCTCTAAAGACCTTTTTTTGATGGTAGGGAGAGGAGACAGCATAACATACATTATTTTTTGCCTCTACTGACTTGAATATCTGATTTGAAGAGATGCTCCAAATGCTCCTATTCCTCCCACATTAGGAAATAGCTAAACTCATTTGACTCAAGGGAGTGCTGCATGTTGCAGTGCTAAAGTCTGATACTGGTGATGTAGTCTTCTTTTCCCCATTTTCTGGAAAAATAGGTTTCTTTTCCCTAGAGATGCTAGTCTGGCAGTTTTACAATCTCTTATATTCAGATTGGAATAAGAGAATGTTTAGGTTTTGATGCAGATTGATTGAAAGCCTCCAAATCTTGCCTGTTAAAACCTGATGTACTCCTACCCCAACTCTGCCTTTTTATCGACAGGTGCCTGTGGGTACTTCCTTCATTCCTTTTACCTGACATAGGAATAAGAGACTTTAATCTGAGAATCATGCTCAATTTGTATTTTAAAGGAGCTGACATTTCCAGTACAACATCAGGGAGGCTTAGTATAGATGAGATCTTTCTCTGAGAAAAAAGCAGGTTAGTAGCAAACAAGATAAACTGAAGCCTTTACAAGCAGATGTGTAGCTTCAGAAAACCCTGATTTTAGGCCTTGTCTGTTCTGGGGGCACCTTGAAATATTTCCCCCCCTCAGTGCTTACACCAGTCCAAGCCTCGAAGTGTTTGCAGTACAGGGAGCTCTTCAAGCCACTGTGCTGCCACTGGGCATTTTGAGGGCTGCACAGACAAGACTTGTTCTGAGAGGGGATAAGCCCGGTAAATAATTGGCAAGAGAGACATTTGTTGGCAAACTCTTTTCTGCCACTTTGCCATTCCATTCCAGATATGTCACATTTCTAATTCAGTGGATTTCCACATGCATCTACAGGGTAAATGCATTCTGCTTGGTTTCAATTTCAGGCACTGCAGTTAATCAATGTCATTTTGGCATCTGGAAGCCATGGAAGGCTGTTGGGTCCTTCTACACAAATCCGAGTAGTTGTTTACTTTCCCACATCCCATAAAGCAAGGGAGAAAAATAGTGACAAGTCATTAACAAGATCTTTTGTGTTTCTTTTTATGAATGTCAGCTGTTCCCCAGCAATAACTCATATAAAACCAGCACTAAAACCTAATTGCTGTGGGATATGAATGAGGACCATGCAAGCAGTGAGCAACTTTTCAACTGAGGCCAGAGTGGACAGTGCCATGGCACCATGCATGTCAGCAGCTACCCAAGACCAGGCATGCCAGGGGCTGTAGGAGATCTCCAGGCTGGCGAGGAGGGAGAAGGGCACCCTGAGGGGCACCGGCACAGACCCAGCCCTGGACATCAGGTACCTCCATGGGGACGGGGCAGGGTGAGGCCAGGCTAGGACGTAGGCATATAGGTGGATCTGGCTTGGGGTGGCCCATATCCAGGCAGAGCATGAATGTGGGGAGCTGAAGCCCAGAATTGCTGTGTGTCACTGGGACACAGACTGACTGCCCTGGGGAGATGACATGGGGTCTTGAATTATGGGCAGTGTGAGGGGAGCACTAGAGGACTGAACAAGGGCAGGCAGGGTTTGCAGTGTCAGCAGATAGATGGGACTACTCTGAAAATTGTGGAGACATTTTACAATGTGTGAGGTCTTGACATTAAAAGCAAATTTTCTAGCCCCAGCTCAGATAGGTAAATATTTCAGTGCTGCTGCAAAACTCTTTTAAGTCTATGACACCTAGTAATGTCTGGGACAAAGTCTGTGTTTCCTGGGTAGTAAAATAAACAAACCTATCCTGAGTTCAGTCAAGAGGGGCCAGTGGAATAACAACTACAATGTTAATAATCATGGAGTCAAAGTTGACTCCATTCTCTTATTTGAGGACTTTCCCTTGAAACCCAATGCTAATATCAAACCAAACCCCTGCAAACCTCTTCTGCTACTGCTTAGAAGAATTCCTGATCAGGAAGATTGATCAGTGTTCAACATGTTGCCCGAGGAGTTGACTAAAATATCCAGTAACACATATAATGTGCAGAGAAGCAATTTAGATTATAATTTTCTGAGTTTCTCCATATTGGGAAGGAGCTTTAGTGTTTGCTACTGAATGGTTTGAATCCAGATAGTTTCAAGACAGAAAACCATCTTGGGAGTCTCCATAGACATTCTCGTTACATGCACAAAGATCAGTTATGCTTCATTTTGTCAGTAATTTAATTTGGATGAAGGGAAAGCCAAACAAAAAGAAAGAACAAAACCCACATGGTCAAGAGCAGGGGATTTTCTGCCACATACACTGTCTGAAATGAACACAAAATGGCATCAGACTTCAGCAGACACTTGGAAGTTTAAAGATGCAACGCACAGAAAATGTAGCCATAATTGTTTCCAATAGTAGTAACATAACCCATAGCTAGCAATCACCTGAACCATCTGCTCCCCTTGAGTAGCAGCTTTTAACACAGGCGTAAGATTGAAAGACCTTTTCAATTCAAGCACATACTCAATTCACAACAGAAAATGGTAGCAAAAATCAAGCATTTTTCTCTACACTTCAACATGCAGCAGATGCAACAGCAGGATTATCAACAGCAAATACAGTGATAGAAATTGTATCAGTCGTGAAAGTCTCTGCCGCACAAGCCCAGTCCTGTTTCACACAAATGCTGACAAAACTGATAAGCACATTTTCTCCTTAGTGTCAGAATTTATAACCTGAAGTGGCTGTTATAATGGAAAAGTAAATGATCCCCTAATATTCAAATCAATCTTGTGAGAAATAACCTGAATAATGAGTTACAATTGCAAGAGATGAAATTAAGACAAGAACAGTTAAATAAGGATCTAAAGGAAGAGATAACATTTAGTATGGCATTGGGAACCTAAATTAGACTTTAAAATGTATGCAGAGACAGAGGAAGGAGAGAAAAGAAGGAACTGGAGCAGAAACCTCACATAAAAATGAGACTTTTGATGAGAAATAATCAGAAGTAATGTCAGATTGGCATTATTTGAGGAAAAATCCCCAGTTCAAATAGAATTTTTGATGCAACTAGCTTTTAGAGCTTTGAACTATAGAAGGTTTTCCATTTACAGCATAAAACACTCCAAAATGCTTACAGCTCAAACAAATTTGTTGCAGATGTGATTAGAAATTGTCTATAAGAACATGCCAAAGCACAAGATGTGTAACCAAGCTAATAGTATCTCTTGCCATGCACTGTTTGGTGCCTCACACTGAGACATAGACTTCACCCTCACAACAGTACAATGAGAAGAAAGTATTACCCCCATTCTAAAGGAGGAGAATGGAATAAATGTCTCTCCTGTAATCACCTAGAATATTAATGACTAAGTGAAAGCATTTATTATGGAGGAGAGGGATGTAGGAACCCATGGACGATCTTGACTAGAAAACTAGATTTGAAAAACAAATAATTCCAACAATAAGACATCTTAGTGTTGACCATTGTTCATTTAAGTAACATGCTCCTTGTTTTCCATGCAGTTTTAGCGCAACTTTGAGTTTTCCAGAAGTTCTACAAAATGTTGGAGCATATGAGGATGGCATATATTTCATATGACCACATCTGACTACTCATATTTCTACAGTCTGGCCATTTCACTGATTACTTGAGCTTTGTATCCAATGGAGAAAAATAGGCACTCCTAGGATGTGAAACAACTTGAGCTAAAGCAGGTGTCTAACTCAGGTCAGAGACTTGATGCTACTGAAGTTCCTGTTTCTAACACTGTCCACAAAAGGATGATCAGTTCAGATGTTACCTCAGACATTTATGTTGTGAATGTCCATGAGATGAGAGTAGTGCCTCAGGCATTGGACAGTAAAAATTAAATCCTAGGCAAAATGATTTGGTATGTATTTGGATTAGGACATCACCACCCTACCCTGTCCCAAGTTCTCCATATGCTTTTTCAGGCCATTTTTTACTATATCAAATAATAATACAACTGAATCCTGTGCTGGGGAAATAAAAGCAGAAAGGAAACCTGATCATTCAGACTTCATCTAGAGGGTAGGGAGAGGGAGAAGTTTTGTAGCTGCAGATGGTAACACATAGTGCTTGATGACAACTGACATCCAGGTTCTCCTGCTTGGTACTTTAAATTAATAATGGCAGAAACATTAACAAGAATCTTTAAAAAACCCTATTCTGCATTGGCAGGGAAATAAGGATGACATAATAGGTCTTTGCTACTGCTTGCTTATTTACCTATTCATCTACTGTCTATCTACTTATTTATCTAGTTCTCTAATATTTGTTGGTTTATAAACTACCATATGCAGAGGATTTTAAAGGAGTCTCTCAGGTTATTGGTCACCTTTGTGTCTGCATACCTGTTCTAATTCCCATTATTCTGTCATGTAGACCATATGATAGGTGAACTGTGAGGAGATAAAGACATTATCATGAGGTAAAACAGAGGACACAAGCTAAAGGGAAATTTCAACAGATTGTTGCTGTCATGAGGCCAGTTACATTGGCTTTAAATTTTCCAAATGGCTTTTGCATCTATAAAAGTTGAAGAAATTATTTTCTACACTGTATTGGAAAACATGAAAGTAAAACTGTGAGAGGCCCATTACTGTTCAATGTGGAGCTGCAAAGCCTCCCTTCAGGAAATACTGACTTGGAAGACCCATAATATTGCCTGCAGTATTTAGTGCTGGGTTTTGCTTTGACATCAGCTGGCATTAGATCAGGTCCTTCTATCACAGCCTTGATTATCATGCAGAACCTGAAAGATGTTGGAATAATCAAGCTTTCATATAATCAAGGGCATATTTAAAGTATTAAATGCATACCTAGAGACACAATTGTGTAACAGCTAGCAGGCAGTTACAGATCATTGGCTTTGGAAAATCAAAGAGAGAAACAAATCTTTTATTTCATGTTATTATTTCAGTGACATTCTGTAATCCAACCTTATTAAAATATAATTAAAGAAGTTTTTATCTTTATTGTATTGTGCTTTTCAATTATTTTCATGGCATCTGGAGACACTCTCCTAGCTGAGGATGATTATTAAAAATAAAAGACATTGTAAATAATAAACCAATCCTTAATAGCCATAGTTTTAATAAAAGTTGAATCTTTAAGTATACTTGGAGTACCTGTCATGTTGCAAAAAGAAAACTGAAGCAGGAGACAGATGACTTTTCTACAAGAAGTTAGAGTCAGTAGCATCACTATAACCTAGAACATCTGCTTCAACATCTTATTTTTTTTCTGATTAGCATATAGTCCTGAATTGATTCCTGAAGGGATTCCATTCCCATTATCAATGTCAGTGTTAATTCCCTTAAGCCTGAAGACTTAAGACACTAACTAAATAAACAGAAGCAACCTAATTCCTGCTTCCTTTTAAATCAGCAGCCAAGAATCTGTGTAGCACCGGATGAAGAGACATGAGTTCTTGGATACAAGTGAGGTTCAAGAAATGGCTTAGATTTCACATAAGAAATAAGGCTTGATAGGTACCATATGCTTACAGCCAAAATCATATGAAGGCTGGGCTACCAATCAGGTGGAGTTCTCAGTATCTGATGACTGTAGTGCTTGAGTTATAAATATGCAAATAAATGAACGTGCCTCTTTGGTGTGTAGGCAAAATAGCATTTAATGAAAGGTAAAAGATCTTGGGAAGAAAAAAAGAAATTTCTGTAATATGAATAATATTGTACATACATTTAATGAGCATGAAAGGGATGGAAATGTACCTGCTCTGCAAAATAAGTATTCTGAATTATAAGAGACAAGATATCAATACTTATGAATCAAGGTCACATCTACATGGCATGGGGATTATGGCATTAAGCTACCATATTTTTTCACAAATGTCTGGCCTTGTTATAATTTTTCCTTTGGAAAAAATCTTAGCACTGGGAAGAATAGAAGGAAATAGTATCACATTTGCAGTACAGGATTGACCTTCAGGAGTTCAGAGCCCTGTTCCTAACACCACTAAATATTTTTCTTCTTGTACTTTTTTATCTCTTCCTTTCTCAAATTCCTAACTAGGTAACCTGGAGATAAGAAACAAATACACTTTGGTAAACCAGCTGGTCCCTTCTCTGAAGATTTGATATCTCAGTAAAGCAATGCAGACTAAGGCAAAACAGGTGAAAGTGCCAGATCAAAGCCGCTCAGGAGGCAGAAGGGGGTGGTTTTTGAATCACAGAGCAGATTATTTTTTAAACCAAACCAAACCAAACCAAACCAAACCAAACCAAACCAA
>JANHFX010029562.1:76687-98710 GCA_027560015.1 Chloroceryle amazona | reverse complement strand
AAACCAAACCAAACCAAACCAAACCAAACCAAACCAAACCAATTGTACCTAAGTGCAATGATATCTTGAATTCTTTTTTTTTTTTGTGTAAACATTGTATTTACCATTGATTTTCTTTTTCTTTTACTCCCACTTATTTTAACTTCTGGTAATCCTTCCTACAAATTTTAGTCCCAATGACAGTAATTCATAAAGCCATTTGGATTACATGGGCTGTGAAAGACTTTAATGAAATGATGAATGCAATTTTCATTTTACTCCAGTCTCATTTATTTCATGCAAGAAAAGGATAGGAGGGATTTTGTAGCACTTTGCATCATAAATCATAATTTGTGTATTTTATTTTTATTGCAAGGCTATGGATTGTGGTGAACTTGACAGAATTCACCAGGCTCTCTCCAGAGAAAATCTTAAAATGAGAAATGGTGTAACATTCTACCAAGTCATTACTTACACATTGTCCTAATATCAAAACTAGTTTTGACAGCTGTGGCTTCAAACTTTCCATCCTCTATTCAGGTTAACTAGGCTGAACAAAAGAAGAGGATGCTTTTTTTTTTTTTTTTTACCTTAGCCATGAAATAAAAATCCAGCGGGACAAACAATTTCTGAAATATCTGGGGAAGGACATGGTAGACATCACTTCACAAAAATTTACCATTCTATTCTTGTGATGAAACATTGAACGGGATGAATCAACCATACAATTTCTGTTAAATCTGAATCCCTGAAATGATCCAGCCACATACCCACACTCCACCCCAAGCCTAATCTGGATACAAAAAGCCCTTGTTCAGTGTATCCCTGATTAAAAGCATATGTAAAGCTCAAGTCTGATTTCTTCCAGTGTTATACTGATTACAAGACAATCAGAGCAAAGGACAACAGTAGGTGTGACAGATGTTTGGAGAGAAATGCCTGAAATAATCTGAAAGGGACTAAAAGTGGTATGTAAAGCAGATTCAAGTTTGTGAAAAAAAACAACAAACCACAACCAAATCCAAAAAAAACCCAACCAACCCTGCCACCCCCCCCTGGGATTTAAGGAAAAAAAACAAAACCAAAACCAAAACAATTCCAGATAAATCTTACATAGTAGGTAGAATGGATACTATCCTTCTATTCTTGCTCATAGGTGTAGAAAGACTGGACCAAGCATGCCTGAACAGTACATGACATTCCAGAGATTACTGAATTTGGTAATAGGTAAAATGATTCCTTGCATTTTTTAGGATGAAAAATGTAAGATCTATCTGGGACTATACCTTCAAATATAACTATGTACTAGCAAAACTATCAAAATTCCTGCTGAAACAAAGAAAAGAGAAAGAACAGTGGAACTTTCTGAGAATTGTCAGAGGAAAAAAGCAGGTGACTTGAATTAGACAATTATAATTTGCTACTATTGCTAAAGAATGATCCAGAGGTGGAAAAAACCACAGGAGAAGGTCAATTGGAAGAAAAAAAAAAAAAGCTTCAAGTAGGGTCCCAATGAACAATTTTGTTCCTGTACAGGAATTAGAGCAATAGTTCTCTGTTCACTTTATTCACTCTGTCTTGTCACTCAAGAAAAGGGAAATAAATCAGGTTGTTGCCTGACCTTTAAAAAACACTGGTTCCTAGTGAATCATCCTGCAACTGACATAATTTGATTGTCTCCTCAAGCCTCTTTCTATTCATCCAGAATCAGGCAATAACAAAGCTGTGGGCCTTGCATTTTCATGAAGAAGTCTTTTTCCCTTGCTTCTTAAGGTAAATAAAGTACAGCAATTGGAAGCAACCGAAAGAGAAATTGATCATCATCCACTGTGCCTGTAGAGAGAATTATTAGTAAAAAGAATGAGATCTGCATGAACCTCTATCTGAAAGTGCAACGTGGTATCAAAACATTACCTTTTAAAGTATTGAAACCTTTTGTTTCTTTCTCTTCAAAGTTATTTTTAATGTTTTGTTCTGGCTTCCACAAATTGTTCAACCACTAGAAAATCTCCATGTACTTGTAGCTTCAGCTGACTCACGAAGGTCTGGAAATGTCAGATAAAGACAACTTTAGGAAAATTTCTAGAGAGATTGAAGAAAAGAATGACAGCAACCTGCTCCTGTGTGTTTATCCAATCTCAACACTGAAGCCTCTGCTGGATTAGAATTGATATATGAAAAACTTTTGCTATGCAAATATGACAACAATGTAAAAGAGACATCCATAGTTATTTGTGAACATTGCAAGATTCATAGTTAGACTGTGAATATTATGATGGCATCAAAAACTAAGAATCTACTAATTTTTTTTCACCATTTTGTGTCATAAACCACTGAAAGAGTAAACTGTGACAAATCATAAGCTGGATTCTGCAGTTTCCACCTGTGATTTAACCATTTTTTAGGCCAAAGTAGATGATGCAGAGAAAGAAGTAAAAGTGACCTAAACTTCATTGACTTCTCCGGAGTCAGAAGAGGAAGGAAAAACATTTGCATTGGACCTTCAGTGTAGTTCTTAGAAGATATGATGGGGTTTTGCAGTTTGTGTAGGCCCTATATACCTGATGTGTAGAAAACCATTATCTGTCCTCTAACTAAGTCTGGAGACTCTTGATTTTTTATTTACTGTATATGGCATAGAAATGAAAACAGGAACATAGGACAAGTAAAGACCAAGAAAATGGAAAGTACAGAAGAATGTCAAATGAATGCCTCTTTCGTCTCATTGACCTTTGTAGCTGAACTGAGAATTGATTTATCTAAGTTGTCCATTTAGGTCACTCACTCCATGCTGTCAGAAGTAGTAACTTCTTATAACTAACAAACAGAAGTAATTTTTGTGTCTACTGATAATTTCACTATAGTTCACTAATAATTTAATTCATTTTGCTGTTATCGCTGCTAATTCAATCTTTAGGAACCCTTTTATCATTTGTAAATTAAATTTGTACATAGACAGTTTGTATCTGTTCTCACACCAATGTCTTATCAGCTTAAAATGCCTCTTCTTTTTTCCCTCGTATTTACTCCCTTGTCATATTTATAGGGAAAGCAATATTCCCTCTCAATTTTTATTTTTCTAGGCTAAGTAAGGCAAGTTTCTTCTAGTGTTTCTTTAACAATACATTCATCATTCCACTGTTCAGCTAGAAGCTCCTTTTTGCACCTGTTTCAGGTTGATTTAATCTTTCTTGACCATGGCTTTTCAGAATTGTCAGTGTTGTAGAACATTATTACTGTCGGGATTGGAAAGTTTCCAACATCCAGCATATATTTAATTGAGGGAAATTAATATCAACACTGTCCTGCAGTTAATTAGCTCTCTTCCTTCACTGGTGTTTATGCTTCTGTTTTATTCGTAGGTAACAATCAACTGACACCTCAGCTTGTGTTTTGCTAGGCTGAACAGCCTACGTTGTTTTATTGTTCTTTCACAACTGGATATCCATTTTCCTAACCTTTTTGCTGGTCTTCCTTCACTCTCATCTGAATTAATCTTTCTTTCAGGTAGTAAGATCAATCACAGTATTCCAAACAACACTTCCCCACTTTGCTATTAACAATCCACTAAGTCTCCTGATGTATCCAAAGAGAACATTTGACTTTTTAATGATGTTATCATACCAGTGGCTCACAGTTCTAGTAAGACTAAAAGATATAATCAGATAGCTTTTCTTCTCTTTCGGCTCTGGCCAGTGAGACCCCAGGGCACTGCAGAAATTCTTGTCATTTGTCTCCAGGTGCATGATGTTAAACTTAGAAAGTAGATCACTTTGCCCCTTTTATATTACCCTGAATCTTCTGACGTCTAATACTTCATATGCAGTATTCCAAAGCAGATTTCTATAGATGCTGTCTGTTGTGTTTGTGTTATCAGTTCCTTGTTTTCTGTTCCAGGATTGGGATCATTCACAAAAACAATGTAGCAGTTTTCTCCTAAGACTAATTTTTGAGAAAACTCCACTGGTGATTATTTTACAGACCAACAATTTATTTTTTTTTTAACAGTACCCCATTTTTTTCAGTGTGACTTTAGCCACCATCTTAACTATTTCATGTTTTTGCTAATCTACATCTTTGTGTACTAAACTAGTAATTCCTCACACAGCTTGATAACTAAAATCGCTGGTGTAATTCTGGCTAGATAAACCCAGATGTGTTTCCTTGGATAGGAAAAAAATAAATAAATAATACAGGAAGAAATTAGATTATCCTGGCAGTATGAACCCTTATGATACACTATTCCTCAGTCTCTTCAATGATTCTTTCTTTCTGAATCCCTAATGTACTTCTGAGATCTGGCCTATTTTTTCTTGCTTCTTAGAACACTTCTCTTCAATGCCAAAGAAATGCATTGCATTTTCTTCTTTCCAGTTTTGTGCGCTTGACAACTTGAAAAGCAGATTTTAAATCTTCCCTTCCTGAATGAAGATCTCATTTGCCAGTTCTTTCAGAGTTCTGGGCTGGTGATGATCTACTCCTTTTCACTTGAGAATATTCAACTCTTTGAGTTTAGTTTCCTCTCAAGTTCAGTTTTTAATTCCAAACTTTCATTCCCATTAACTATCTTCTCTTTGTTTTCATGCACACTAATTGGTCATATTTAAAAGTACTTATACAATGCCCTCCTCCCTTTTGCATTTTGTTTTACACAAATTGGGATACTCCTGAGCTTTCACACATCATTTTTTTTTTTTTTTCATTTGTCCAATTTTCTCCATTTGTACTCCGATGGCAATTTTTGAGAAAGTATTTTTTTCAGAGTGCAGAGGCTACTGAACTCAACAAGATATTTAAACATGCACCAAATCCTATTTGAAGTATCTTGAGGAAAGTTTGCCTTTTGAAATATTGCTCTCTGTCTAGATTTCCCTGGATTCTATATTTACAAGAACATGTCTCTTGTCACCCAAGCTCAATCCTGGAAGTGGTAACTCAAAAGTCTTAGGCCCCTGCAAAAACTAATCCCAGGAAATCAATGTTAATGGCAGTTTTCCCAGCTTCATGAAAAAGACTTATTGTGATATGCAAATAATGGAAGTTCTGATTCATTGTCATAGCAAGATATAATGAATAAAATGAATGAATAAAAGTAGCTGTTTCTGGTTTATTAAAACATTTTATTGTTGTTCTCATTTATTCCAGTAGTGTTTAAATGCCAGCTGAGAAATGGGTCGTTTTGTGTTTCAGACTGTAAAGCATACAATAAATGACAATGTCTGTCCTCAAAAGGCTAATCCTGGGCCATACTAAGGTACCTCCAGTGACTTCACAAGGACTTGAGAAGTCCTTCAGTGACTTCCGCAGTACTTGAAAATTCCTCCAAGCCATCTGGGGTCCAAATGACCAATACAGCAAATGACCCGTGGGCTTAGCAAGTACTTTTCCATGCAGGCGCTTTCTGAAGGAGGAAGGCTGTAGAACAGAGGAAGGTCAGGTATATGAATATATGTGAGAGAAAAAGATAAACTTTCTGTAGGTTTAATGTAATGTAAGAATTTGCTTCATTTCTCCACAGACTTCTTTTAATCTCATTGTAATTTCCTGTATCTGCTCATGATAACGTGATCAAACCAATGGGAGCTTTGCACATGGGGTACAAAAGCCTTCAATTTCATCATGTCCCTTTCCATGGACAGCACAGGAATGATGTAGAAAATAGCTTTAGTTGTCAAGAATTAAACTGCTGTCTTATAAAACTCTTTCTATCCCTGAATTTCTGAGTAGGGTGGACATTTAATTATAAAGAAGAAAATAGTCCAAATGACCTATGAGCCTTTACAGTTTCCTCATCTGTGTTAATGACTTCCAGGGGATGGAATAATTTATTAGATTCTCCAGCACTGGTGAAATATTATGCCATTTTCATCACTGTCATATATATATAGATAGTTATTTGAGAATGATTTCCAGAGATAGGAATAAAAAATTACTTGTGAAGTGGCCACTGGATACATGTAAATGAAACTAATTATAAATTGTGTTGCTCCTCATGGAGGAAATAACATCCTCTGTGGCTCCACTGGCCCTCTATGCTCATTTGTTGAAAATCTATTAATGAGAACATATTTTAATTTGTAAATCATTATCTCCACAGCTCATCTAGCTCATCTCAAAAGCAGAGAGGTAACCAAACCAGCTCTGTGTAATCTAAGACACTGTAACTCAGTAAATGTGTTTACTAGCTTTGGTCTTATTTCAGAAAAAAGAAATGTATCTGCAAGGCATTCTGGCACTTCACTGTCCATTTCTCTTTTACTACAAATGGCAAGCAGAGTCTCCTATCACATCACAACACATTACCTAGATGTCAGTGTTTCACTAATACTTCCCCACTCAAGCAATTCCTTACTGTTTTGTTCTCTTCGTTCTTCCAAAAACCTTTAGAGCTAATGAAGCAAGCTCCTTTAGCACAGGTGCATCTTCAGGGATGGGACAGAAGTCTGGTACAAAAAAAGCAGCTGATAGCTGATTTTTTAAACCATTGACACCTATTAGGTAGCGCTGCCACTTCTACCACTAACACAGTAAATCTGTCTTACATGTGAAACAATGCAATAAAAAACAGATTGTGATTGGGCTTGCAAACATACTTATGTAAGTCTGGCTGTGACAGTCCCCAGCAGAGAGACCATGATGTAGGTTATAGAATCATAGAATGGTTTGGGTTGGAAGGGACCTTAAAGATCATCTAATTCCAACCCCCCTGCAATGGGCAGTGACACCTCCCACTAGATCAGGTTGCTCAAAGCCCTATGCAACCTGCTCTTGAATGCTTCCAGTGATGGAATATTCACAACTTTCCTGGGCAACCTGTTACAGTCTCTCACCACCCTCAGAGTGAAGAACATAATTTCCAATCTAAATCTACCCTCTTTCAGTTTGAAGCCATTACCCCTAGCCCTATCACTACATGCCCTTGTAAAAAGTCCCTCTCCAGCGTTCCTGTAGAACCCTTCAGAAACTGGAAGGCTGCAACAAGATTTCCCCGGTGCCTTCCCTTCTCCAAGCTGAACAACGCCAACTGTTTCAGCCTTTCTTCATAGGAGAGGTCCTCTGATCATTTCTGTGGCCCTCCCCTAGACCTGCTCAGACAGGTTTATATCTAAGAACTAAGGACACAGTGTTCCAGCTGAGGTCTTGCCAGAGCAGAGTAGAGGGGTAGAATCACCTCCCTTGATCTGCTGGCCACACTTCTTTTGATACAGCCCAGGATATAGTTGGCCACCTGGGCTGCACTTGCACATTATTGGTTCATGTTGAGCTTTTCATCAATCAGCACCCCTTTCTCTTCAGGACTGGTCTCCATCTATACTACTCCCAGCCTATATTTGTGCTTGGGATTGCCCCGACCTAGGTACAGGATCTTGCACTTGACCTTGTTGAACTTCAGAAGGCCCACCTCTCAAGCCTGTCAAGGTCCCTCTGGGTGGCATCCTTTCAGTCCAGCATCTTGACCTCACCCCAGACCCCAGCATCATCTGCAAATTTGATGAGTGTGCAGTCAATCCCACTGTTCATGTCACCAACAGAGATGTTAAACAACACTGGGCCCGGTACAGATTCCTGAGTAACAGCACACATCACTGGTCTCCAATTGTACATTAAGCCATTGACAACTCTTTGAGTGTGACCATGCAGACAATTCCTTATCCACCAAGTGGTCCATCCATCAAATCCATGTCTTTCCAATTTAGAGACCAGGATGTCATGCAGGAGACCAGAATGTTGTGCGGGGGATCTCAGGGTCTACATCTGTGAGATCTGTCATAGGCTTTCATTTTAATTTTGAGCCTCTAAATTGATCTTCTGAGACAACTCATAATTTCTCTAATTGTAAACATAGGGTGCCCAGAGTTTTAAAAAATGTATGTGGACTTGTGCTTGTTTCCTTTACAGGAGAAAGGTACAGCATTTTCAGAAGGCTGGTTTTCAAAAAGGTAGGCTCAGAACCTTATGGAAAATGAGTTCCCTTTATTACTTTTCAAAGCTGAACATCCAAAAATGTAGGCATCCAAAATTTTAGGCAACCAAAACCTAATGTCCTTTTTAATGTATTCAAGCATATAGTTGATGATTATCTCAAGTGAACATCCATCTTGCTTGCTTTTGAAAAGAGCATCTATGTTCAGCCATGGAAAGATAAAATTTTTCTTCTAATCAGTGGCTGAACTGGGATTTGAGTTTGGGTGAGGATTATTGTCATGCTTTAACCTCTGCTGCCAGATAAACACCATGAAGCCTCTTGTCCATCACTCCCTCCACCCAGCCTCCATGGGATGGGAATGAGAATCGGGAGGAAGAAAAAGATGAGATCCCGTGGGTTAAGAAAAGGACAATTTAATAGAACACAAGAACAGGGGAAAACAACAGTAATAATGATAGTACTAATGAAATAATATATAAAGCAAGTGATAGCAACTGAAAGACTGCACTGGTACCCGAGATGCACCGTCCCTGCTCTCATTGAATGCTGAAGCTGAGAACAAGTTGAAAACAGGCACCCCTACCCAGAGCCAGCCCTACCCTTATATAGGGTCATGATTTTGGTATGGTATAGAATATCCCATTGGCTGGTTCCAGCAGCAGCTTGTGATAATTAACCCTGTCCTATCTGAACCCAGTACAGCCATGAAAGTAATTTTAGTTTGAAGTTTTTGGCCAATCATAAATGCTGCCTCTTAGATCAGCTTCCTAGGATTTCCATTTCATACTGACTACTGCTTTGCTGCACATTCAAGGAAGTTTTACATGGGAAAGCTCTCCAGGCAATGGAAGGTGGAATACTGATGCAAAGCCATCAGAGGTCCACTGAACACTGATACATCAATGGACGGAAATTTGTGCTTCTTGTTCTCAAAGCTGCATTCTGTAGTGCTCACCTGGAGTGTGCATGGAATACTAAATTTGTGACAAATCAGAGAAATTATATTAGTTGTTATCACTACTGTTGAAGCTCCATTTTATTTTATCCAACACATTGTTTCAGAGATGACTGTCCTGTCCTTCACGTGGTTGTTGCCCACAGCCAGGACCATTTAGTTCTAACAAATATCCTATTTTGTGCAAGAAACACCTAAAGCTTATTACCCATTGCTGGTTGCATAAAATTACAGGATGTCAGTATGTGTTAGATGAATCCATCTGGAGAAGACAAAAGAACCACAAATGAAGTTGAGTTTAACATTCCAGATAAATTGTCTTTTAAGGTTTAAAGAAAGAAAAAAAGACCTAATAAATTCTCTTCATGCAAACTAGAGAAAAGGGCAAAGAATTATTAGATAATGCAGTTAGCTTCCTACCTGTTTGAGAATTATATTTCTCAGATGCCTTCTCATTTGAAGCAGATCTTCTTTGCCCAAAGGGTGGTGCCTCATCTTATTTATTGCAGTATTCCAACTCTTGTCTTCTAGCAGGACAAAGACACAAGAAGAACCAAAAAATAACAACAAAATTGATCTGTCTGGAAGAATGAGTATTAATGGTCCTGGAGACAAAAATCCTTTTTACAAACTTCACAGGAAAGTAGAGAAAAATAGGAAAAATACATTTCCTTGCAAAGGAACCTCAGACTTGCTCATTCATGTCAGTAGGTCTGAACGTAGTGATTAATGACTACTAATACCCCTTAATACCTCTTTGGAAACATATACAGAAAATAAAATTGTAATAAATTATGTTTACATACAGTTTAAGAGCCCTATATTAAGGAAAGAAATATAAATGTGCTGTACAGCAATTAACAGTCCAGTTCCTTATGAATTTTCTTATTTACTACAGAGAAGAATGGGACACTTGGAGCAGGACTTTTGAGAATCTGAGTTAAATCATCAAGTATATGATGTGCACTATGCAGTTTATCATAATCATAAGACTATCTAGGTGTCAATGCATCAGCTTTGTTTTATCTAGATGTGGAACCATGTTGCTTGTTTTACTGATGCTTCAAATAGAGATAGGGGAATCCCTTTCTGACTCACAGAGTTTTGGAGATGAACAACTCTAAGTTGTAAAAATGTAACTAATTCTTGGAAGCAGAAATAATTTTTCTATTTTTTTAATCCTTTTATTCCCTCCCACCCACTCATACCTTGCCTGCCTCATCTCTTTTCTACTCCATTGTCTCCCTTTCTTATGCCACAGGTAAGGATAGAAAGCCATATTAGGCTCCTACAAAATACCATGCATAATATTTATACAAAATATGCAGAACACACTAAATAAAGGTGGTTAAAAAGAAACCCCAAAACTAAAAAACACCATGAAAGGCATGTGATTCCTCTGTATTGGATATGTGAAGCTGATATATGAGCAAGTCATTGTAAGACTGGAGCCTTGGGTCAGTTCTAATGTGGGTAACAAACAGCAGATTAAGCATGAGACCGAGATGAGAAGGGCATTTGCAGTCCCTCTGGCAGAAGAGTAAATTAATTACTAATGAGAAAGCTTTTTAAAAATATGAACATTTTAATTCCACTGCATGTGATAGAGGAGCTGTGTAGACCAGAGAAACCTTCTCTTCCAAACAAATGCTGTCAAAGGGACCTTATTTTTTTTTACAATGAAGCAGTACTATCTCAAATTGAGAGGTGATGTCGGGTGACAAGAAGGGGATTATTCATTATCCAGGCAAATGTTTGAAAACAGAAGTAGAAGGAGGCAGAGTGTGTGAATGTGGTGAGAGACATTGTGCACATAGCCTTTCATGTCTCTGAGAAATACCCCAGTGCAGTGATTATCACCTAGACAAGTAGTAAAGGAGTTTTAAGTAAATCCCTGATGATATTGCTGACCTCCAGTGTGCTCCAGAGTCTCACATGTTGATAACCACTCTACCCAAAGCAATGTTGGCTTTCACTGGGGGAAGCTGCTAAAAGCTTCTTTGAAATTCAGCAAATGAGACCATAAATCAAAAATGGCCATTTTTTTAATTGTTTTGTTGTTGTTTGTGGTTTGTTTATTTATTTTATTTATTTATTTATTTATTTATTTTGGCACAGGCAGTTAGTGGATTAGAAAGGAAAAGAAAACTGCATGTTAAGTAACTGCTGTAGCAGGGGCTGGTGTCACCTCCACTTGGATCACTAGATCCCCACTTACCCCACAGCTGAAGAGGAGTAAATTACCCTCATGGGGAGTCATACAGCACTCCTTATTTCCTGGGGAAATTCTTTCCATTTCAGATTAGAATTTGTCATAATTTTGCAGAATTGGAGAAATAATACTTTTCCATATTACTTCTTACTACCACAGCTGAAGAAAAGACACAGATGGCAGGCCCGTCTCCAGTTTTATTGAACACCATGGTTATCCCAGGATAACACAACCAGGCCCAAGCAACCTGCCCTCAAAAGCAGTCAGAGTGGAGAAAACCCTCTTGTACATTTCTAATGAAGATATGGTGCCTAATCTGACAAGCTAATGATAAATCATTATTTCATTTTTGTCTCATCATGTGCTTTAGAAATAAGCCCCTTTCAGCAACCTGAAGCATGAACAAAATACATTCTATTAATACCTGTTTGATTTATCCACAAGCGGAAGCCTGGTATGGGAGCAGCCTGTGGGAAACACAATGCACCAAAGAGCAGTCTGTTGCCAGTAAGCAGTAGGACACAACAGGGCATGCCATATAATCTGTAGTCAGTACACCTTTTTTTCACTGGCTCTCTACATGTACTATTAACAATGCTCCTGGGAAGTCTGTCTCTTTTCCTTCTGCAGTTGAAGAGGTCATGAGTTTTATATTGTAACCTGGGCAAGTAGGACCTACATCAAGTGTCTGTAGTACAGTTCACTCCAAGAAATATATTCTACTGAGCACAATACAAATATTGTTTGACTAAAGCACTAAGCATTTAACCACCTGACTCTTATGCTCCCTTCTTGCTTTTAATAGCTATCAAGGGCCCACAAACACTGAGGAAGGGGAACAGTATGGAAAACAAATTGAAATTCATAATCACATGGGTATAAATAAAAAAAAAATAAATTTTAAAGTCCAGCAATACAGCAACCCTCCATTACAATCTACAGATGTTGTTTATATCTCGATAAAAGGACTATGTTCCAATTATAGTGGCAAGAGGGCATAAAATAGAACTATTTTCATTTCAAGGCTATGACCCTGGACTGTTCAAAAGCCACTGTCAAGGTGATAAGGAAGAAAAAAAAAGATGCACCAGCAGTGAACTAAAGATGCATATTTCAAATGCAGTAAAGAATAGAAAACTTGTTTGACTTCCTGGATAAATAATTCCCTTCATACCTTTTTTCTTCATAAAAAAGACAAATTTCTGCCACTAATCCGACACCAGCCCACTTAGTGGCTAAATTATGCATAGACTTTCTCTGTTATGCTGACTGACACAAGCATCTTCTACTGCTGGGTGCTGTGGGACAGCAGGCAAGATGTTCCTAAAATTATCTGAGATTCAGGCTCATTCCATAACACTGAGAAACTTCCATGACATTACTAGGGTCATGCTAGACTAAACCTGACATATATTTTATCATAATCAAAGTTCTGTTCATTAAGTCAGTGAAAAACCTCTATTCTTATATATTTGGATTTTGTTTCAGGAAAGTTTATAATCCAGAAAACTCTTTGAAGACCATGAGTTCAATAATGCCATAGAAATAAAAAATAATTATTTATTAACGTGGTAATCTGAAAAACTATGATAGAAACATAGAAATGTCTGGGTTGGAAGGGACCTCTAGAGGTCATCTTTTCCAACCCTCCCCTGCTGAGAGCAGGGACATCCTCAACTAGAGCAGGTTGCTCAGAGCTCTGTCAAGCCCCACCTTGAATGTCTCCAGGGACGGGGCCTCAACCACCTCCCTGGGCAACGTGTTCCAGTGCTCCACCACTCTCGTGGTAAAGAACTTCCTCCTTATTTCTAATCTAATTCCACTCCTGTCTAATTTAAAACCATTCCTCCTGATCCTTTCAATCCAGGCCTTTATAAACAGGCCCTCTCCAGTCTTTTTGTAAGCTCCCTTCAGGTAGTGGAAGGTGGCTATTAGGTCTCCCTGGAGCCTTCTCTTCTCCAGGCTGAACAATCCCAGCTCCCTCAGCCTATTCGCATAGGAGAGGTGCTCCAACCCCCTGATCATCTTCATGGCTCTCCTCTGGACCTGCTTCATCAGGTCCATGTCCTTCCTGTGCTGAGAGCTCCAGAGCTGGACGCAGTATGCCAGGTGAGGTCTGACCGAAGCAGAGTAGAGCTCTCAAATCTGCTGGCCACACTTCTTTTGATGCAGCCCAGGAAGCGATTGGCCTTCTGGGCTGCAAGCACACACTGGCTGCTCATGTCCAGCTTCTCATCTAGCAGCAACCCCAAGTCCTTTTCTGCAGGGCTGCTCCCTATTGCCTCTTCCCCAAGCTTGTATTGATAGTGGGGATTGTTCTGGCCCAGGTGCAGGACCCTGCACTTGCTCTTGCTGAACCTCACGAGGTTCACCTGGTCCCACCTCTCCAGCTTGTCCAGGTCCCTCTGGATGACATCCTGTCCCTCTGGTGTATCGACAACACCACTCTGCTTGGTGTCATCCATGAACTTGCTGATGGTGCACTTGATCCCGCTGTCTATATCATTGATAAAAATGTTAAACAAGACAGGTCCTAGTACGGACCCCTGAGGGACACACCACTTGTCACTGATCTCCATCTGGACTTTGAGCCATTGACCACTACCCTCTGGATGCGGCCATCCAGCCAATTCCTTATCCACTGAACAGTCTACCCATATCAAATCTGTATTTCTCCAACTTGGCGAGTAGGATGTTGTGGGGGACATATCCAAAGGCCTTGCAGAAGTCCAGATAGATCACATCCACAGGTCGTCCCTTATCCACTGATGCAGTCACTCTGTCATAGCAAGCCACTAGGTTTGTCAGGCAGGATTTTCCCTTAGAGAAGCCATGCTGGCTGTCCTTGATCACCCTGGTAGTTCCCAGGGTCCTCCTTTCTACCCTTTTTAAAGATAGGAGTAACATGTCCCTTCTTCCAATCACTAGGGACTTTGTCTGACTGCCATGACTTCTCAAATATTATTGAGCGTGGATTGGCGACTCCATCTGACAGTTCATCTCAGAACTTTAGATATTATTAGTATCATCTCCATTCTGCTCCAGTCCTTAAGAAAGACACATTAATGTATATTTAAAAAGTTTATAGAAGAAGTTGATAAAACAAAAACGGATCACAGTTATAGAATGCCCTTTAAGAGAGATGTAGACATGTTGGAGGGAGACAGAGAATGTAATGGGAATTGTCAGAGGTTCAGAAATAATGTGTAAGGAAAAAATCAGAGGAAAGATCATCTAGATAAGGAAATAATGAGAGGAAATATGGAAACAGTCTGCAAATATGCAGGAGAATGCTCCAAACACAAAGAGTATTATCCTTCTTCCTTGTCAATGAGATTATGACAAAAAGTAACGGGACTTAACAGGCAATAAGGGAGATTCAGGTAAGACATTAAAAAAAGCCTTCTAGCAGTGTAGCTCATGAATCACCAAAGTGGGTATGGAATCTCCATCATGAGACATTTTTTAAGAACAAGAAAGACAAACTTGCTTTAAATAATTACAGTTAATGTCACTGGAGCAAGAGCATGGGTCATACGTCATGTCAAGATACCTTCTAACTCTTTGTACTGTGATTTGAAATTCATCCTTTGCTATTTTAACAATAGGATTATTTTCCTTTATTTATTGTGTTTATCAAATAAGAAAATAGAAGGCCATTTGCCTATTGAAAGATGGATTATTTGTATCATAATTAAGCTATAGTTCCTTTGCATCAAATTTAGAAACAAATTGCTGGTTTGGAAAAATTACTGAATACCATCTCAGTATTCCAACTCAGTTTTATTATGGGAATCAATCTTTTTAAAGATACCATTAAAAACAGTCATATAGTGGATGGAGCAATAAGCTAGAATAATTGTTCAAATAAGACTCCATAGCCAAAACACAATTCCAGAAAGTTCTGAAAATATGATTTACCATTCTGAAATTATTTCTTTTCAAGTGAAGCCTTGCATCAATGTCTCTTTTAATAGATGAAAATAATACTTAGGTACAGACTTTTCCAACATTTAAATCTCAGTGCATGGGAAACCTTTTGGGACTTATCTTGTATATAAAAGGGAGTTTAACCAGACATATGTAGACAAGAGGATCTTTACATATCTACTTTCAATATTCTGCTTCTCATAAACGACTACCTGCTCCACGGACAAATCTTGAGTGCAGGAAGAGTTTTAAAAATATTCCCATAAACTACTGTCTAAGGGTTTGTTGAGCACCATTTTGTTTTGGTTTTCCCCTTATATCACACTTGCTTGTACTGGTCATGACCCTATGAAATAGCAGCATTCAGATCCCACATTCTCTTGACATTTTTGTTCTGAATGCAAGTTGTAAAAGACCTGAGTTAGTATTTATTATTGGGAGACTAATAAGTTTTGAACTAGGAAGTTTCTATTTAAATACAAAGAAATAGTTAATAATGGAGTCTTAACAGTACTACAACACTGCGCTATGTGGTCAATCATATGTTATTCAAAAAATGTAATTCATAAAACATGCACTGCAAAACAAATGGGTAATTCGCATTAAATAATGAAAAGCTGAAAATTCTAAACATGATAAAAAAAAAAAAAAAAGTACGTTAGTTCATGAACAATGTATTAACCCAGACAGTGGCAAAAAATTCATAAAATATGGTTTGACAATCTCACAGATTGCATGGTGTCAAACAAATTGTGAACCTGTGTTGGAAATTCAGCTACAGAGCATTATAGGGATCAAATGGCATGCTCCCACAAATGGAAGAGAAAAGGGAGGCGAAAGAATGTGGGAAAACTCTTTAAAAAACACAGCTGTAAATAACAGGATACCTTAACTGCAATTCAATAAAAGTAATTTTGCACATAAGACAAAATAATGACCACATTTCTGAGATTTGTAACACATAGCAGGAGATGGGCCCAAGGGCAGTGCATACTTATTACTGGCAGTGTGCATGCTCTTTCAATACACATAAAATATTATATAAAGCTTGATCTGACATATTCAACAGACAGTCTGCACATTATGTTCTAACAATGAGTCTAATTTCAAGAATAGCTTAGAGCAAGAAGTAAATAAATAAACTAAGGAAATTAATAAAATAAGGAACTAAGTAGAACAACTAACCTTTCATAGAAAAAAAAAACCAAAAAACAAACAACCAAAAAAAAGGGAAAAGTCTAATGTGTCTGTCAGAAAGACCAGCTGTATTTCTGCAATATCATCTTCATTTCTGAAGATCATCCTACCTAGCAGACATACAGGGTTCAAAAATGCTGACATCAGGAAATAAGCAAGGGAGAGAGAAACTAAAATGTCTGTGACCATCAGCAGCTATGGAAAGGGTAACAGAAATGTGATGTTTTACTGTAAAGGGCATCTGGGTATGGGCTAGCAACTCTTGCTACTTCTGGGGGGTCAGGTCCTGAGTTTTTACATGATCATAGAATCATAGGATGGTTTAGGTTGGGAAGGACCTTTAAAGGTCATCTGTCCAACCTTCCTGCAGTGAGAAGGGACATTTTGAACTAGATCAAGTTGCTCAAAGCCCCATCCAGCCTGACCTTGAATGCTTTTCAAGGATGGAGTATCTATCACCTCTCTGGGCAACCTGTTCCACCACCCTCATTGTAAACAATTTCCTCTTTATATCTAGTTTAAATCTACCCTCTTTTAGTTTAAAACTCTTACCCCTTGTTCTGTTGCAAAAGGCCCTGCTAAAAAGTTTTCCTTGTCTTTCTTATAGGCTTCAAGACTATGAATCTTTCATACTGATTTCAGCTTCATACTGAAAGACTGCTAGAAAGTCTCTCCAGAGCCTTCTCTTTTCCAAGCTGAGCAACCCCATCTCAGTCTTTCTCCATAGGAGAGATGTTCCAGCCCTCTGATCAGCTTTGTGACCCTCCTCTGGATCCACTCCAACAGGTCCATGCCCTCCTTGTGTTGATAACTTCAGAGCTGGACATAGTAGTCCAGGTGAGGTCTCATGAAAACAGAGTAGAGGGGGAGCATCACCACACATGACCTGCTGGCTGTGCTTCTTTTGATACAGCCTAGGATACAGTTGGGTAACTGGGCTGCACTTGTTCATTGTTGACTCATGTTGAGCTTTTCATCCACCAGTTACCCCCAAGCCCTTCTTTGCAGAGCTGCTCTCAGTCTCATCATTCCTCAGCCTGTATTGATACTGAAGACTGCCCTGACCCAGGTACAGGACCTTGAGCTTGGCCTTGTTGAACCTTGTGACATTCACACAGGCCTACTTCTCAAGTTTGTCTAGGTCCCTCTGGAAGGCATCTTGTTCCTCATCTGTGTCAACCTCACCACTCAGCTTGGTGTGTTTAGCAAAACTGCTGAGGGTGCACTTGATCTTGCTGTCTATGTCATTGATAAAGATACTAAAAAGTACTGGTCCCAGTATGGACCCCTGAGGGACACTACTTGTCACTGATCTCCATCTGGGCATCAAGCCATTGATGTTTACCCTCTCTATGCAACCATCCAAGCAATTCCTCATCCATGAGGGATGATGTGGGGAACCATCTCAAAGGCTTTACAGAAGTCTAGATAGACAGCATCTATAGCTCTTCCCTCATCCATTAATTCAGTCACTACATCATAGAAGGCCACTAGCTTGGTCAGATGGGACTTCTTGTTGAAGTCATGTTGGCTGTCTCAAATCACCTCTGTGTCCTCCATGTACCTTAGCATAGCTTCTAGGGGGATCTGTTCCATGATCTTCCTGGCCACAGAGGTGAGGCTGACAGATTGGTAGTTCCCATGGTCCTTCTTTCTACCTTTTTTAACATGCGTGCAATGTTTCCCTTTTTCCAGTCACAAGGGACTTCAGCTGACTGCCAGGACTTTTCAAATTTCATGGACAGTTGCTTTGCAACTACATCAGCCAATTCCCTCGGGACTCTGGGATGCATCTCATCAGGTACCACAAACTTATGTAAGTTCATGTTCTTCAGGTGGTCACAAACTTGATATTTTCTTACAATGGGAAGGACTTTGCATCCCAGGTCCCCATCTTGTGGTCCGTTGACTTGGGAGGATTGGGAAGAGAGGTTGCCAGTGAAGACTGAGGCAAAAATACTGCTGAGTACCTCAGCCTTCTCCTCATCTATTGTTACCAGCTTGCTGGTCTTGCTCATCAGGGGATATGCTTTTTTTGACCTTCCTTTTCTGATTTATATACCTATAGAAGAAGCTGTTATTATTCTTTGCATCCCTTGCCAAATTCAGCTCCAGCTGCACCTTGGCCTTCCTTACCCCAGTCCTACAAAACTGGGTAGCATCCCTAAAATCTTCCCAGGACAACTGTCCCTGCTTCCAGTGCCTGTGCATTTTCTTCTTGACCTTTGGTTTGACCAGCAGGTCTCAGATCAGCCATGTTGGTCTCTTGCCTTCCTTGACCGATTTCTTCTGTTCTGGGACTAAAACCTCTTGTGCTGTATGGAAAGAGTCCTTAAAGAACTGCCATCTCTGTTCTGCTCCCTAGTCCCTGAGAGGAAATTCCCAAGGGGTCCTATTGACTAACTCCATGAAGAGCTGAGGTTTACTTTCCTAAAATTCAGGTCCTGACTTTACTGCTCACCTGACTCATATCCCTCAGGACTGTGAACTCTACCAGTGCAAGATCAATGCAACCCAAGCTGTCTCTTGATGTCACTGATGAGTTCACTTGCACTGGTGACCTTCAGGTCCAGTATCACATCCTCTCTGGTTGGGCTGTCTAACCTGGCTTCAAAAGTTATCCTCTATGCATACCAGAAGTCTTCTGGATTGCGTACAGCTAGTTGTGCTACTTTTCCAGCAGATGTTGGGGTGGCTGAAGCCCCCCAGCATCGTAAGAGACTGCCTGTCCCTTCTGAACATCTTGTAACCATTGATAGCTGCACTCTAATCACAGGATTTGTTTCACCATGTTTCAGTAATGTCAACTAGGTCATAGCTTTCTAGCAGCTAACCATGGCATGTCATCCTACAGCTTGTCACAGGTAAGACTCATATTATGATATTATTTCCTTCCTCCTTCAACTCTAGTTTAAAGCCCTGTCAATGAGCCCCACAAGCTCCTAAGCAAGGACCCTCTTCCCCCTTTTTTTGAGAAAGGTGAGTCCCACCTAATGCTAGCAAGCCTGGTGCCACGTAGGCCATTCTATTGTTGAATAACCTCAAAACTGAGATGGTGACACCAGCCACAGATCTATGTATCAATAGACTGCCTCCATCTGTTTCTTCCAATGTCACTGCCTGCAACTGGAAGGAAAGAGGAAAATTTAGCCCGTGCCCCAGATTCCTTCACCAACCATCCCAAGGCATGAAGTACCTTTTGATCGCTCTTGGACTATGGGTTGCAGCTTCATCTCCACCCACATGGAATATAAATAACAGGTCCAAGAGATGTACCAAGCTGTGAAGTTTCCTAGGAATGTCCTTAAGATGGGCCCCAGGAAGGCAGCAGACTTCCCTATGAGAGGGGTCTGTCCAGCATATTGGACCCTCTGTTTCCCTCAGAAGAGAGTTGCCTGCATCTGTAACCCTTCTTTTCTTCCTTGTGGAGGTGGTTGTGATACAGGGGGTAGGCATTTGTACGTTGGAGACACCCCTGGTGTAGATGGACCCTCATTCACATCCTCCACTAACTGACCTTCCAGGTCCTAATGTCTTCTAGGAAATCAGGGAACTTGACTGAGTCAACTGCAATCAGGCATCTAAAAGTCATGAAGAAATATCCAGACAAAATGCAGTCATCAAAGAAAATCCTGCTACATTGGTGTCATCTTTTCTGGAGGAACTGAAATATATAGAAATGAAGTGACTCAGAAGTCTCTGAAGTTAAATTACACGTGTTAGGCATCCACCTACCTTCGCCAAAGCTTAAGGCTGAATTTGCTTTCCCCAGACTAAACAGCCTGGTGTGTTGCACCTTTTGCCATGTTTCACACATTTAGGTGTTTCACAGGAGCTGAGTGCATTTTTGCTGTCTCTGAGCAGAAGATTTTAAATTTCATATTTCAGTTGCTTACTGGAGAGCTTGAACCCTTCTAAACCAAAATACAGAACTTAATAAAACTGAACATGGTTTGGAATTACCATTTAATCATAAAGAAGTGCAAGACAAAAATACATCAGTGACAAAAAAATGAGCAAAGACATATGAAAGGGGTGAATGAAAAAAGCTCATCCAAAACCACCTGGGCTGGTAATAAGTAAAGTGACAGAAGGTGAATGACTGATCCAATGGAGAATTTGCTATTGACCTTAGTGACAAGAAAGCTCGACTTCCCTGCTGTTCAACTTAACCACTTTTTTAGGAGAGTACTCTACTGGGAAAAAAAGTATTGGGAGGTTACAAAGAGACATTGATTTCTCTCAACTCATTGAGTGTGACTTGGGAAAGACAAATGGCAAAGGTGTCGAATGGACAAATGTAAGAGGAGCATCTAGACTAGTGCATAGAACTACAATCGCTCCCCACATCAGGATACACATTTCAGGTTTATTACTGGCCAAGACAAAGGATGCAAGTTGAAATTTAGCAATACCCTCCTACCATTCATGCAGTTTTAGGACTTAAAAAGGGAAGTCACAACAGGCAGAAGAAAATGCACCTTAGGCATTTTCAAATCCTAAACCAGTTTTAATGCAGGTTTCAAAGTTCTCTGAAAATCCCCCCCGACCCAGCAAACATGAATAGGTAGCATGTTTATAGACAGTGACTGCTGGCTGGGGATAAGACAAGCAATTGTTCCTCACCTTATATCTTGCCCTCCAAAACCTGTCATCTCACAGTACTAGAAAGCTCTGAGCTCCATTATGCTTAAATTGCTCTATATTACTACATCCTACTGCTGTTTGAGGTGGTTTGTTATACTTACACTCCTGCCAGGAAGGCATAAGGAAATAAATGATATATTTTGATACAAGACTATTTTGCTGAACTGGATGGATTAAAGAACCTGTAATAATTTAATTTTTTTTCTTCTCCTCTAGGCCACTGGTGCAAATCCAGTCCAGTTCAATAGTCACCATAAGTTATTGCCACCTGATAACAGAACTGAATCCATGTGGAATTGATTGGCAGACCTTAGCCGAACTCCTAATGACCTGGTCATGAAACTACCACCACTTCTGACACAGATTGGCCCTAATGAATCTCTATGAGCACCAGTGCCCAAGGACAAGTGGGGTTGAATACTCTTTGCTTTTTATGTGCCAGAGAAAGGCAGGTCACATTTTTCATTGAAATATGAAATTCAACACAAAAATGGACCTTTTTATGGAATTGTCAAGATGAAATATTTTTTGTTTTATCTTAAAATGTTGTTCTTAACATGTTGAAATTTAATGTAAAAAAAAAAAGGGGGGAGGGCGGAATTTGGATGTTACAATGAGTGCTTAAGACAACATCTAGGGTGGGACTCTTTTTATCTAATTTTAGATAACCACAGCATAGGTGTCAACCTCAGAGCTAGTCACCCCAGGCTTCCTTTATACTCAGTGAAGAGAAATAGGTACATTTAAGGTCTGATTCATCTGACCTATTTTAAATATCTACTTTAAGATGAATAATGATCTTAAAATGACTGTTGCTCTCCACTGACTAAGGTATGAGACTATCTCCAATGGAGATCTAGAAGTAACACCTCCTGCTGGTCAAGTAAATTGTCTCCTAGTTTTCTAGTTTGTTATTATGTACCCCTGCTTTCCAGCTTTTTAACAACGAAAACCTTAACTAATAAGATAATTTAATTTGAAATAAAGGAAAGTTGAATGTTGTTTCAGAATTTCCGTTTGAAGAATAAACTCCTTTTCGTAACCAATACAAAATTTTAAGTGGAAAAACTTACTACCTATGTATGAAGGTGGAGATATACTGTAATGGTTTGAAAAGCAAAACAGCGAGGGACTCAAGTCAGAAATACAAAACAAGAGAAATGCAACGGTACAAAG
>JANHFX010029562.1:48242-76587 GCA_027560015.1 Chloroceryle amazona | reverse complement strand
CGAGCCTCTCACAATGGGTCCTGGGCAACTGCTACTGATGACTTGTTCGCAGCCCGTGAGCAATGACATAGAGAGTACAGAATACACAGTTTTACACAGTTTTGCTCCTAACCACATAACGATAACTGGTCCCGGCCCCTCTAACTATGACATATACCCAGGGACATTTTAGAAGGTTAGAAGGCTTAAAAAACCTAGGTTCTTTGAATCCTATGTCTAGCATGCCATCAAATTGCTTCTACTAACAACTACTGAATTCAACAAGGCAGTTATGTAGGATGGAGAATTCAACCACTTTGCTTTCTACTCAAAGGTGCCATGAAGGAAAGGGGAGGGAACAAGACAGCTAGGTTAGCAGAGGGGAGAGATGGGGACAGGTGGTCATGGGAAGCATGCAATGGATGAAGAAATTGATATTGTAAATCATTGTTGAAAAGAAGAAAGGGCATTTGCCATGAAGGGGAGAATGTCTGAAAGAAAGGCAGGTGTAAAAAAGGGCATAGAAGGGGTAGCAAAAGAAAAGCAGCTGTAGAGACATTAACATTTTGCATAAAGCTAAGAAGTCCAAAATAAGAATAAGTATTTTCTCACAGTTCTGATTATTGTTTTCTGCATTGTCAGGCACACATCAGACACAGTGGAAAAGCACTGTGGATCCTGCTCTTTATATATTTAGTGCATCCCCATTCAGCTCCAGAGTTATTCAAAGCCTTTCTTGCTTATCTTACACCATTACAGATCCAAACATTTTTGTTGCATACTTTTGGTTGAACTGAACTCCATCCAGGTTCAGCCACACAGCTGGGCATATAGCTCATTTCGTTCAGCAGTGCCAAGTATACTGATAAAAAACAAATTTACATTGATTGCCTCTGAGCCTAACACACAGACTTTCTCTACCCTCTTCTAACAAAGCTGTGAAGGAGATTTTTCGATTTGCCAATAATCTCACAAACAAATTAGCTTGATTTTAACTCCATTACTCAAGCTAATCTCTCTTGGATTTCCTGGCATTTACACAGGAAATGGTTCACTCATTATAGATGGTGTGTACATATAGCTTTTGTAATTCAAGGAATGTGTTAGGTGGTTTGTGGTGACATTTTTCTTAATAATGTGGGCATCACTGGAATGTCTTTCTCCAACTACCATTCTCTTGGTGAGTGCACATTATTTAGATTGAGAGCAAGAAACTCTCTTAGGTGGCTTGCAGGAACAAGAGAAAGTATCTGTTGGAAAGGTTAGGAAAAAAAAATGAGCTGTGCCTTTGCCCAGAAAGGAATCTGCAGACCGATAATGGGGTTTCACGCAATTACCTTTTATCAATCTTCAGTTTCCTTCATCCCTGTAACCCTTTCAGCTAGGAGGAAAAATTAAAATAAAGGAAGCTATGCAATGGTTTGAATTCAGACCAGAAGCAGGAAGAAGTTCAAGACATGCCTTTAACACTGATTCACCCTACAGCTTCATGCTAATTTCTCTCTGTTTAGGTGGAACAGTTCTCCCGGGCGATGTCAAATTAACCACATTTCTGATACTGCAGTCAACACCAGATACTGCTACCCTCACATTATTGCTATGCAAAGGTACTCTAAAAGGCAGTCTGAGCCCAGAGTCCTAACACCTCATTGCTTTACAAATGGGCTAGGCTACCTTTTCTTATACAAATAGTTCAGTGAGTGGCAAAGCAAGTGGGCTCTAGACATCCCAGGCACCCTCCTACCTCCATGTATCCATAGATACTACATGGATATGCAATATTTTGCTCATGAGACATTCTGTCATATTGAGTGCTTTCACTCTTTCCATTATCCTGCAAATAAGTCTCCCAAATTCACAAGAGAGAGTGATATTAATATTTAAGTAAAACAGCCAGCATTTTTGATGTTGCAGCTTATATGACTTGGCAACGACTTCCTTTCTGTAAAGCAGAGGATACTATCAAGGTGTCTGTTCTCTTCTGTCATTCCCATATCAGAGTTTTTCAGCTCTTCACTGTCCATTCAGGAACTGAACTTCACACTGCACAGAAGGAATAATGGACATGTGAAAGTTCACCTGGGAAAAATGCATGCTTTAGTCCAGCAATGAAATAAAACATCATTGAACTGAAATTTGTGATGGACAATGTGACAACGGGAAAGTCCTGAAGCATGAATCTATAAATTATTTGTAAAGTACAATTTGTTCTCTTCAGCTGGAAAAAATGTTTTAAAATATAGCTTGAGAACAATGGTAGTAGCACAGAGGAATAAGCAAAGATAGCATAATCATATAAGAAAGCTTTACCCATCACTCCCTTCTGGTCTTAAGTGCCAAGAGACAATATTTTCCAGGTCTACATGTTTCCCCTAATCATCCATTAATGAGGATTTATTATTCCAGGACAGAATCCTATAACTTGCAAAAGCACTTAGATGTCTGTGCTGTGGAAGAGGGCTCATACTTATGTTGAGCAGGAGAAAAATATATTGCATAGGCCCTTTGTTAAATTTAAAAGCCAAGAGTAAACAGTCAACGGTCTTTTACTCTTGGCTTTTAAATTTAAGACTGTAGGAGTAGACAATGATTGGGGCAGTTTACACACAAGTAATTTTACTTCCTCAGCATCTCAGAAAGTATGATGTTCTGTGCACCCAAATTCTCATGCCACACCATCAGAACTGCATAGCTACTGGACTGTACAAGTACACAACAGGTACAGATGGTGTCCTACGACCAGCATGAGGCCTAACTTGTTCATTTCAGCAGCCCATGTAGGGCACTCTCCCATCTTAGCCTCTTTCAAGTTTGTAGCAAGTTTATTCTCACAAAGAGCCTTGCAGAGTCAAAGCAGTGTTCTCTTGTCTGCGAAATCTGGGCTCTTTATGTCTGATCTTTAATTGCAAGTGGCTGTGTGGAACCCCAATAAGCACTAAGCACAGGTCCACAGTAATGAAATGTGTCTAGAGGAGTGTTCACAAGCATATAATCACCACTAAATATTTACAATTCAACATTCAGAACAGACACACCTAAATAAAATATTCTGTTCTATGAACAATAGCTAATTAACAGATTTTTGCATGTTTTGGCAAAAGAAAAGGCATAAAAAAGGAGAATGGAAAGCTTCTAGATACTGCACAAACAGCTAAATTCCTTTTCAAAATTTCATTACATCCTTTTTTCAAAGTCTCAGTAGACAATATAAGGATTTATCCTAGACTAGATTTAAAGGGGTGATGGCACTATTGTCAATTAATGCTGCAGAAGATAAGTGCTAAGAGCACTACTTCTGACGTAAGTTTTCCCTGGTACCTTTGTCTTTATCTGCTTCTGTTGACTTTGTTGAAAATTCAGATAAATTAAGAAATTAGGATTCTTTTTATTATTATTTGTATTAAAAAAAAAACCAACAAACCAATAACAACAAACAAACGAAACCCAGCAACAGATAGGAATCTGGTTTGATCCAAAACCAACTCAAATTCAGGTTAAGATTTGTTCAGGCCTTTACCCCAGTCTGGAACCTTACGCTGAGCTTGTTCATTGTTATACAAAGCAGTCTTTCTTAAGAGACAGCTTAGGTGGGAATCATCTCAGTAAATGCAGCTGTTTCTCACACAGACCTTTATTCATGAGCTAGCCAGGTATATTCTTCTTGCAAGAAACCTGGTACATTCATTGTGAATTCCCTCTTGAGCTATTTGTCTGAATTGGGTCAGATTAACTACATACTCAGAGTAACTAGCTCATAAATGGACATCTATCTTTCAGATGTCTAAATATAGAGAAAACCAGCACTGTGTTTGCTCCAGAGTCCAATGAGTGTAGATTCGCAATAGCTCATAATAACGTACTTGTATAAAATTACTTTTGCTGTCCTTAGTAACAGTAGTCACAAATAAATGTCAGCACAAATTATAACACAGAGTTTAACTAGAAGTCCCCAAAGAATTTAAGTGGTGTCTGTTGACACACATAGAAGCCCGTATCACTACACTACATCTTTGCAAATAGCATTACCCTTATTTTCTAGACCACAACAGTGCAGATATGACAGCAAGTTTATACTCACATCTCTTTTGATGATCAGATATATCCTCCATGTTGTTTGCAGGGGAAAACAAGTATCTTTTTCTTCATTAAATTCAGAGGGCACCAAGAACTGATTTAGCTGGTATAGCTGGCAGTGATTTCTTTTGCATGAAAATACAAAAGGCATGATAAACAGGAAAACTTAGGATTCCCGTCTTGACAATTATGCTTTAAAAGCTGTTAGAGTGATCCTGTCTCTCTATTAGACACTGTGGATCCTGGCTACTTCCCAAAATTATAAGAATAGGAGGAACAATTCCCCTCATCACTGGAAAAATTATCATGGTTCCTAACCTACAATCTCATCTGGCAGGAGGGGGCAAGAACAACTAAACAAAACAAAATCATCCTACAGAATTAATTAGAAGTTTGGAACACATTTTACAACTGAGAATCAAATGAAGGATCTGCTCATATGTCATTAGTTAAAACCATTGATCACTATGAACAGAAAACATTTCTCTCTCCTGTAAACAGAGCTATCTAACTGTTAGAACCAATCACTTCTGTACCACAGTGGTAAAAGTATGTGTGTGGTATACTAAATGGCCCTTGTGAGTTACCTGGTGGGTCTAGAAATTAGAACAAGACCATGTGTATGTTGCTCTTTATACAGCTAAATGTTTCAATCCCATAAACTCTTTTTTTCCTCTCTTCATTCACTCATTTTTGAAACACTTTTTTTATTTCCTTGAACACATGAAGATTTACTTGAATGCAATTGTTCTTTGCAAAACATTCTCTCATGAGAAACATTTTGAAATAAAAGAAAATGGAAATGTTCATTTTGCGTGAATTGCAATTTTTACTTTCAAAGGTCATTCATTCATTTACAAATCCATTCTAACCATCCAGTTAATTTCACTTTCTGACAGATTCATACCAAATCAAACTATTATCCAGAGTTAAATAAAATTACTCCATTGTGATTTTCCTTTTAATAAAATAAAACCCAGCTCCTTTTCATTGAGCTCCTTTTATTTCTGGTGTCTCTCTCTCCTGCTCAGCCTCACCATAAAGAGGAGCCGAGTGCTTCCTAAGCCAACACATCAGACACGTTTGCTTTGTGTGCCATGTCTTTGAACTGCCTTTCAGTACTCACTAACAATGATATGCATTCGTGAGAAATTAAACCTCATGTCAGTTGAAGTTCCGGGGAACAGGAGAACTGGTAATGTGCCAGCAAAAGAGACAGGGTGCCTCAGTGGGAACACAACTAGAATTTGGAAGCCCTGATCTTTGCCACTAACTATGCAGTTTTACGTACAGCATGTATCAGTTTTCACATCAGTGAATTGGAATGACTGGTATTTTATTTCCTTCTGAAAATATTTTGTGATCTTACAATTCAAAGTGCTAAATATTGGGAAAAAAAAAAAAAAAAGAAGTCCTACTAAAATTATAATATTTTTTCACTACCGTTTTATTGTTGTGTTTTTTTTCTATGGCCAGCTAAAAACTACGTATGGATAGAACAGGCTCAGGACATTTCAGACAATTAGGATGATCATTGGTAAAAGAAATACCAGTGTAGATTTAAAATAAAGACAATACCAATAGATGAAGAAGGCTAGATAATGTTGGAAATTAGGTAGCATGTGAAATTAAAAGAACCCTTATAATCAATGTTTCTGAGCTTGAAAGAAGGTCAATACAGAAGTGTCCCAAAGGTCAATATTGGAAGTACTGTTTTTTAATGAGTTACCAAGCCAGCAACAGTAGACAAGTTATTGAAAACTGATGGAAAATTATTTCATCTCATAATAACCTACGGAGGATTGTGAAATTCTCCAGTCACACGTAAAGTCATTGGAGATCCAGACAGCATGATGGCAGGTTAAATTAACCTTGGATGAGCAGGAGATACTGTACATTGACAGTCTCTAAGCCCAGCAGCCAGCTACTCTAGTGGAGAAAGAAATGGAGGCTCCAGAACAAGCAGTTTCAGAAAGTACATGATGAGAACAGTTATAATTACTTAAGTTAGACATAGCATGAGGCAGATGTCTCCTGTAAGCTTGAATGCAAAGAGGCTGTTTGGTATCTGAAAGCGGAGAGAGAGAATAACCAAAAACATTTTATTTTATGTTTTCTACACTATAATACGCAGCTCACTCAACTGTTTCAACAAAGCTTGTTCACCTTTAGGAAATGTGGAACAGGAATGATACTTAAAGGGATTAAAGCCTGGTTGGATTCATAGGTAATGAAATTTATTTATGCTGAAAGGAAGCTGCTTGAAATATTTGTAGGCAGATGTAAAGGAAATATTTAGAGCTTTGAAGGATTTAATGAAAAATACTTTCTTCTTAATATAAGCATTTGAGAGGTCAAAAGAACAAGTAATGAATTAAAATATGAATTTAAACAAGTGCTGAGCTTGCGATGAAGGGGAGAACTGTGGAAATGCCACTGAAGTTAAGGCAATTAAAGTCAGTTGTTTTAAATAAGGACCAGACAAGTTGTTAGCCAATAGCTACATTTGTAGTTAGGTAGTAAAGGTAATGAAATCCTACATTTCACAATGCCAGATAAACCAACCAATTTACGATTTGATGAGTATTCAGTTGGCAAAGAGCAACTAAGGTATTTTCTGCCTGATTTTATTCCCTTCCTCAAGCATTGTAAACTCTGTTCTCAAGAAGTTTGACCAATTGGCTATAAAAATCTGAGCAAAAAAACACTTCCTTGCTTGCCCTTTCTGTGCCTATGCAAGTCTGACAGGTCTGTCAGATATGAATGGTCTCTGATATCCAGTGTACATATTGCTTTCCACAGTAGCTGCTTGTCATCCTCCATGGAACTCTTTAGTTACTTCCTTCTAGAGGGTTTGGCTCTTCTTTGACTCAGTTGAAGTGTTAATTTTATTGCACAGGTTGCTCACTGTCATTACTGGCACTCATCACAGGAAGTTATTCTTTAATAAAAACAGGAGAGGCAAGAGAGAATATGAAAAAATTGTCATGGCTTTTTGCTCTAAGAGGGTAACAAGAGGATACTAAAATCTGTCCACATCAGAAATACATAGAAGAATTTGCTTCAACATTCCTTTTTTTCTTAGGATAGATACAGTTAAGTCACTCCTGTGTTGTGTGGGAGATCTGTAAAATGAAGTCAGTACTGGGTTCCAGGATTCCTGCTCAGGAGAAACCAAAAGCATAGCAGAGTTTAATCTTCAGTATTTTTTTTTTTTTCCCCTGAATGGAGGTAGCCTGCTGAATCACAGCCTTATATTAAGCATTTAACCTATTGTCTGCCACCCTGTTATGAAACAAATGTAGATTCATGCTGGTAGCACAAGCTCCTTGAATCATCTAACAAAAGCTGTAATGACATTCTCTATTATGCTTCACAATAGGAGTTTTTCTTGTCTCGTTTTGCTTTATTTAATTCCTCAAGTCATAAAGAAAAGATAAATTACTTATTTTTCCTGAGGTTGACTGATCCTCAGAATGTCAGGTCTGGTATTTCTTGCTTTTCCTAGGATTGCCCAGATGGCTCCTTTAAAATGGATGTGCCTAATTTTAGAGCCAGAAAAGGAAAAAAAAAAAAATCATAGACAGTTCAAAAGCAAGGTGACTTTTTCCTGCAAACTTTGATGTGTTAAGACTCTATGGAAACATTTTTCTCTCTTTGCCTTCGCTTGACTCTCTCTGTCTCTTTTTTTTTTTCCCCAGAGATGCACATTTGTTAAAAATAATGAAGCACAGAGATTTATCTCATGAATGGAGACTGCTTTGCGTTTTTGGTTCAGATGGAATGCTCTTAGCATCTAAAGGACATATTTACTTTATTGGTTTTCTGTGGCCAACTTAAAAAAACAAACAAACAAACAAACAAACAAACCAACAACAACAAAAAAGCAATAACAAAAAAATCATATGTCAAAACCACTGCAATATAACTGGAGTAACAGGGAAATAAGGGGCATGAATTTCAGGTTATCAAAGGGGCTGCCCATGGAAGTGAAAGAATGAAATACATGTGGTTTATTCCTGTTATTATAGCTGCATGTATTTTGTCTGGTTTTTAGATTAGTTGTGTTCTTGCTGTATACATGGTAATTTAAATACTAAAGCTCATGATGTATCTGAATGATCTGGCAATTCACATTGCTTCCAGTGAAATGTGCAGATGCATAACTTTCCCAAAATATTAATTTGTGATTTTCCAAACAAATGGTATATTCACAACAAAAAGTTGTGTCCAAACTGAAGTAGATGGACAAGTAGATATATTGACAGACAGGTAGATAGCTTTAAAAGTAGGATAAAAAATATTTATTCTCATTGAATATGTAAATATCTCAAGACTAAAACTAATGGCTGTAGTATTGCAGTGTAACTTGGCCTTTTTTCTGTTTAATATAACTGAAGGTGACACACAAAGAAAACAATGAAGTATTTTGAAAGTAAAAAGCTTCATTATTAGAGCTAAAGAGTTGAAACTACTTCAGACAAAGGATACAGATTTCAAGTGAGCTTGAGATAAATCTTTAACATCTTTGATCTTCTTCGCTTAATACAGAATAGCTGGCAATGGGGCTTTGCAATTGTATGCACAGTGCTTTAGATAATTTATTGTTCAGTTTGTAGACTCCCTTATAATAAAAATTTCAAACTTCAAAAGGAGGGTCTATTGTGTTGGATAGGTAAAAGCCTAAGAGAAAAATGGGAGATCACATATGACAGGAAAGTAAACCAGTTTTGCATTTCTCAGTTATGTTTGTCATCCAAAGAATAAGATCTTCACAACAAAGTCTTCTAAAGTTTTACAGTATTAAATACTTAGAGCTAATAAAGGAATAAGTAAAACAATGACTTTATAGCAAAAAATACTTAGACTGTGTATTTTCCTATAAACCAGACTTGTCTGGGAGCTGAGTGAAGTTCAACTAGAAAAGTTGAGTCTACTAGCATCTCAAATTACTGAGTTGAATTTATGCTATTAATTGAAATAAAATTTACTGCTACCTAAAGTTTCTCTAGTCTATTTTCAGTACCTTGGTAAATTAACTTTCTACTGGCCTCTTCTTTCAAACAAAGTTACATTACAACAGATGATCATTTTTCTCTATGCTGCTTTAAGATAAAATGTACAAGAGGTCTGGTGGAGGATACTGTTGGAAATGATTGAGTCTCATTGGTTGTAGTCCTACTGGTGTAAAGGGACAGTTGAAGCCTAGACTTAAGGCCAAATTGACCACCCCTTTTTCATTGCTTTCAAGAACATCATTAGCCTGCATTCCCATGTTCTTTCTTTCCTTGAAGTGGAACAAAGGTCCATGTTTTTCTTTATTGTAGCAAGGTTCAGCATGTGTCTTTGAAACCCTGGTGATGCACATCTTAAAAAGCTTTTGACAAAGGTATACTTCAACACTATTTATCTGGAGCATATTTTCCATATATTGTGTTGAATGAAGGAGTCTTTTAGAGTAAGAAGAGGGAGGCAGAAATGTAAAATTTGCCCTTAACAACCATGACATTGGACAGGTAGACCAAGCAAAGGTCCTGCTCCCAGGACTCCAATTGGCTTCTACTAGCTTCGTCAGTGAATTCAGTAAACACTGTATTTGTCTGATTGTCTGTATAAAAAAGAAAATACATCTTGGAATAAATATTGACATAGAAATATCATCTAGCTATACTTCTAGAGAAAAAAAAAAGCTATTTTCAATAAACTGGAGTGGTGATAAGACTTGTGATTATTAATATGCATAATATTACAGTGAGGCCCACTTACAAGAATGGCCTGAATTACGTATATGTAGTTGAATGTCCTAAGCTTTTTAATGTACTCTCGAGGATAACTGCAGCTACAATATCACTCATGTTAAATACAGTGAGTAGAGAATTATTGTTTTCCATTTTTTGCCTAGATTTTTGTCTGAGATCGTTCTTATTTCAGATGCTAGCTATTACTATCCCAGACCTCCATAGAGTACACCTATTGAAAACTGAATTTCCCCATCCTATCTCTTACATTTAAAGGGCATATAAAATAAACTTAAGCAAGCTTACTTTTGGGGAATGCGGTGGAAAAATGTCCACAGATAGTGACTGTGGGAGCTGGAGAAATTGAAGAACATAAAAGCACAAAAGACCCCAGGAGCTGAGCTGCAATAATGTTATGAGGAATGGAACCAGATCCGTATCCACCACTACACAGAAAAAACAAGGCTCTGGATTAACTAACCGGCGTCTTTGTAAACACCAAAACAAGAGACAGATTGTCCCCAGTTTCTATTTTTATGTTGAGAAACATGTTTTCCAAGGAGTAGAATAGTATATTTAGTATAGCCTTTGGCTCCTGAACATAAATATAGCTGAGCAAATGAGTATTCTCACCTCTACTCTCTTCCACCTCCACAGACTACAGCCCTGAGGTAGTTACTCCACCAGCACATCCACTAGTGCTGTGGTTTAACCTCTGATGGCAGCTAACCACAACACGGCTACTCACCCATCACTTACAAACACACCCCCCCCACACCCCCTACCATGGGATGAGAAGGAGAATCAGGAGAAAGAGAAAGGTAAGACCCTATGGGTTGAAATAATGTCAATTTAATAAAACAACACAAATAGAGAAAAAAAAAATAGTACTATTGATAGTACCATTGAAACAATATGCAAAATGAGTGATAGAAACCACAAGACTCTGCCTGAGCTACTTCTCCAGACATAAGCTGAAGTCACACACCCAAACAAGATAAAAACAATCACCCCTACACTGGCCCAGACCTCCCCTTATATAGGGGCATGACATCAGCATGGTATCAAATATACCATTGGCTGGCTCAGTTGTTTATCCTGGCTGTGCCTCCCCCCCATCTGAGGCTCCTCCCAACCACTTAGGCCAGAAGCTGCTTGTGATAATTAACCCAAACTGAACCCATGATAACCAGGAGCATCTTGAAGCCCTTAGAGCTTTTGACAATCCAGCTGCAAAAGACATCTGCAGAGCCTGTTTAGAAAGTCTGGTCCTTCTATTCTTACTAATATGTTCTGACCATGCTACAAAAAGATATTTCTTTGTCAAGGAATACTATATGGTATTTTTGCATCATTTTCTACTGATGATCTTTTTGTTTGAACATTGGAGAGAATAATCAAGAAAATCACTTTGGAAGAAGAGATTTTATTGATGCAGCTCAGACCAGACATTATTTGATGGCAGCATTTCATCTATTTGCCTTGCTATGAGAACAGATAGACGCACATATCTCTTTCAGTAATGCCAGTAATTCCAGTCTTTTCCAGTGGAACAGCACTGGAAAAGACTGGAAAAGACCTTTGATGATTTATTTTTATGAAGAAGAACCTAATGAAAGAGAGAATACAGAAATTAGAGTCCACTGGAGTTAAGAATAACTGCACTGCAGTGTTACATATCAGTGACTCTCGTCTTTTAGGTTATGAAGTGGTGGCAGTCTGTGAGACAGGAACATTGGAAACTGGTCACAAAGGAAAAATTAAAACATAAAGATGCTCTTGCCCACAATCACAGAAGCAAGCAAACAAAAAAAAAATTGAAGTAAAAATTAATAAAAACCCAAAGCTTAGCCTAGTTTGCATCTACTTGTAAATAAAGATGAGATTTGCTGCCAACATTATTCATACCACTTCCTCGAAAGACATGGAATTAAACTGTTTTGCCTATAGAGGTCTTGCCTCTTATTGTGGAAGTGACTACTTTGCTTTGGTGTGGAAGAATATGAAATGCTTTCATTCAAAAAAATGCATATTTTATCTTCTTCTCTATTGTAGCAAATCAGTAAGACAGTTTTCAATGAAACATTTTTCATAGGGAAATACTAATTCTTGTTTGCCAGAAAAGGTCCATTGTAAAGAATTCAAAATTTTAAAACATGTGGTGGAAACAAATTTGTCAAAATATGTGAGATTTTGTGAATTGCATAACTGAATATTGCTCTTTGTTTTAACATTTAAATTAATTAATTGTGAGAAGGAGGGAAAAATCTCAAGAGTTTGTCCTAATTTTTATTTCACAGACATATGTTGTATTTATCATAATTCAAGACAGAAAAAAAATGTGAAATAGCTCAAAAATTGCCTTTGAACAAAGAAAATAGCTATAACCAGATGCCTCTGAGCTTAAAATTTATCCACCATCTCCCACATCACAAGTAAACTATCTCCCACATTTACATTGCCATGTGAGGTTATTAACCACAGGGGTAATCATTGTATCACATCCTCCTTTTCTATCACTCCAATAATTGCTCCAAGTCAGAAGTTTAAGGGTTAAGAAAGAAACTTTATCAGGGACTTTGTCAAAGGATTTTTGTGAAACTGTTAATTTGCAACATACTATTTAAAGAAAACGTCTGCTCATCAGAGGGTAATCTCAGAAATCTGTGGGTTTGCAAAGTGGCAGGTACCCAGCTCTCCCTTGGCTGAAAACAGCAAAGAATTACTCTTGTATCTACCTCCCACGTACAGGAGCTTTTGCCTGGATTTTTCTGCTCGGTTCCTCATGACAAGGCATTTCAGGACACACATTTGAACTTCGTTGGAAGTTTCTTTATACATTTAAAATGATTTATGCTGAGCTATGCGCTAAGGCTTTCAGCAGAACTACAATATGGGGTATGTGTTCTCAAATATGATGAGGAGTTGTTCTGGAGGCTTATGCTTGCTATTTCCAGGCTCAAATGTTAGTGCTTTCCATTAGTGCAGCCATGCCATCCCTTCAGCCATTTCTGTTGTCCTTTGAACATTTCCTGGCTTTGTTAAGTACTATTTCCAGCCAAGAGGACCAGAAATGAATAGTTTTTAAAGATGTGGGATTTAAGCTTCTAAGTTTGGTTTTTGTTTTGGTTTGTTTTTTTTTAAGCCAATAAATAGCAAGGCAGGTGAATGGTGATGTGTGAGCCAACATGGATCAGCATGACTGTGATCACTGATCTGTGGCTGTCACAACAAAACTTATTAGTGTCATCAGATAGATGTCTGATTGGGTGGCTTCTGGCAAGCCAAAAAAACACACATTCATTATGTTGAGAGAAATACAATGAGAGGCCATTACTTGCTCTCTCAGGCCTACAGGTTACCCCTGATTAATTTTACCTTTGATATTTAGTCCAAGTCTCTGATTTTGGTAAGTACTTGGCATACCGTTTACTATACAAACATATGAGTAGGTATTTTTTAGGCATGCAAAACCACAAAACATGTGTTTGTATTTTATTAATCTAATCATCTTGTCTAGTGATGTGAGAATACTTATACTCATCTATCCCTGCTGTTATTACCCAGATATAAACCGAGGATACAATTCTATTGTTATTAATGCCAGATTTCTGCACTTCTGGATCACAAAACGTACGGAGAGAAGCAGTTTAAGGAGGGGCACATTTCCATCGTGTACATGAGCACTGCCAGATAAGTCAGACTGTACAAGAGGACCGTGTCACCTGCAGCTGGCTCCTATTTCAGATTGCCATACAGTTTTCCAGCTAACTGCCTTGGAAGCCATGCTGTTTCATGGGGATTTTTGTTTTGAACATCTCCTCGGGAAGGAGAGATGAAGGGAAGCAGAGATGACCCTTTTCCCAAGGACAGGCAGAACCCCAGGAAATTTCGTCCTACAAGCAGTGGTGTGTCACACTTCTGCCACCATTTGCTTCTCAGCCTTGTCCTTTTTATTTCCACACAGGGCAATCCTTGTAGCGGAAGCAGCAGATACATGGACCTAGTCTTATTCAAGCCCTACAAAGCTATATAGAGATTACCTGCATGAGGAATGAGATTTCTTATTCACTGTGAACCACACTCAGCTGGAAGCAGTATGTAGGAAGATGCAAGATTGACACATCTCTCTTTTTTTTTTTTTTCTTTCTCAGTGTAATGAGAGGTAGCATGCTTTTCCATGCCAGGAAGTAGCGGCTGCTGGAGTTATTCCCCTCTGCCTTGCTGAGAACTTAATATTCCTGTTTGCACCTTCTTTGTTGCTTATGCCGTAAGTGGAAAAATTATGAAGGATGTTAGTGGGAATTCTGACAAGATGTTTCTTTGCAGTCACCTGTATCTTTGCAAACTGTTCAGGATCAGCTTATTCTTGCCACCATCTCAAAACATGTTGAGGAAAGGAGGCTTATCACATGGATGCAATAAAAGGAAGTCATGCTTGACTAATCTGATAGCCTTTTATGATGGAACAAATAGATGGATATATAAGGGGAGGGCAGTAGATGTAGTATATCTTGACTTCAGCAAAGCTTTCAATACTGTCTTCCATGATATCCTCGCAGCCAAGCTTAAGAAGTGCAGCTTGGATGGATGTGTGGTGAGATGGATTGGAAACTGGCTGAAGGACAGAGCCCAGAGAGTTGTGGTCAGTGGAGCAGGGTCTTGTTGGACACCTGTGGGTAGTGGTGTTCCCCAGGGGTTGATCCTGGGTCCAGTGCTGTTCAATATATTCATCAATGACCTGGACAAAGGGAGAGTGTACCCTCAGAAAGTCTGATGATGATACAAAACTGGGAGGAGTGGCTGACATGCCAGAAGGCTGTGCTGCCATCCAGCATGACCTGGACAGGCTGGAAAGCTGGTCAGGGAGAAATTTAATGAAGCTCAACAAGAGCAAGTTTAAAGTGCTGCATCTGGGGAAGAACAACCCCATGTATCAGTACAGGTGGGGTCTGATCTCTTGGAGAGCAGCTCTGGGGAAAAAGATCTAGGACTTATGGTGGACGAGAGGATGACTATGAGCCAACAATGCGACCTTGCGGCCAAGAAGGCCAATGGCATCCTGGGATGCATTAAGAAGAGCGTGGCCAACAGGTCGAGGGAGCTTCTCCTACCCCTCTACTCTGCGCTGGTGAGGCCCCACCTGGAGTACTGTATCCAGTTCTGGACACCCCAGTTCAAGAAAGACAGGGAGCTACCGGAGAGAGTCCAGCGCAGGGACACTAAGATGACTAAGGGAGAGGAGCATCTCCCTTATGAGGAAAGGCTGAGAGAGCTGGGTCTTTTTAGCCTGGAGAAAAGGAAACTGAGGGGTAACCTCATTAATGTCCATAAATATGTAAAGGGCGAGTGTCAGGAGGATGGAGCCAGGCTCTTCTCAGTGACATCCAGTGATAGGACAAGCTGGGCATAGGAGGTTCCATGTAAACATAAGGAAAAACTTTTTCAAGGTGAGGGTGACAGAGCACTGGAACAGGCTGCCCAGAGACCTTCTCTGGAAACGTTCAAAACCCTCCTGGAGCATTCCTGTGTGACCTGCTCTAGGTGATCCTGCTCTATCAGGGGGGATTGGACTAGATGACCTTTCGAGGTCCCTTCCAACCCCTAACGTTCTGTGATTCTGTGATCAGCTCAGCTGAGGATGAGGACAGCATGATTTTGTGTTCTGTCTGTCTCAGGCTTCATCTGCAATGGCCCTGTCTTTGTTGACTTAAAATTATTCCTGATCTGCACGTCAGGGTGAGGTTGGCAGCCCACAGGAAAAGCACTTAACACAGTGGTTATGTTTGCCTGCTTTATATTTTTCCCTCAGTAAGCTTGGCTAGAATCTCACCCTCCTGAAGCAGCGACAGATCTGATCACTGAATTGAGAACAGATGAATAATAACTAATAATCAGCTCTGCAACACAGCAAGGGGCCTGCAAGTGGGACCCTCTTCATCAGTGGAGCTGGAATGGAAAATTTTGCTAATGAAAAATTCGTCCGGATTTTGTGCTTCTCTGTGTGAGCAGCTGGGTTTGCTGGAAGCACAGGGGATGCAGCTGCTTTATTAGTTAAACCTTTTCTTCTTCTCCCTTGTTTTAATTAAATTAAGACATTTGATACAAAAACCTTTCAGCATCTCTCCCAACCACCTGTAGGTACAGGCAGGAAGCTTATCCTTTGCTTACTCTTGCTGGCAGTCACCCAAGAGCTGTTTTTTGCTGCAGTCAGCAGCAGTGTGTGTCACGAATTCATGCAGACTTTTGTTCTGATGACTGTATTCATATGGACAAGAAACTGCACAGAAAACAGAGGGCACTGTAATAAATTTGCTTCTTTCTACCATTCTTCTTCTCTCAGAGCTTGTGAATTCACTGGAGAAGTCATCAAGCTGTAAAATGCTGAAAGAAATTAAAATGTGTATTTATATAAACACTTGCATTTATGTATATAGGTACATGTATGTATATGCGTTATAAGCAAACACATGCATAACCTACAAAAATGTGTGCATACAGAGATTTCTGGTGGTGTCTACTCTCAAGTAACTGTTCATAACACATACCCTCTGCAGGTCTTTGTAGTGTCAAGCCCACAGAGTTTTTGCACTTCCAGTTCATTCCAGTAGAGTATGTGTCATTTTCATTTGTTGGTAAATTTGAGGAAGACATATAAGCTTGGCTGCAATTTACTTTTACAGAGTAAAAGTACTTTTACAGAGTAAATTAATTGCTAGGTCTTCAGTGCAGTTCTTTTGCCTTTACTGTACTTAGTTACCAACTCAAATCAGCATGATTGGCCCAATTGTACCTAGAACACAGAACTGCCATCTAGTAATTGTGCTCTTTTCAATTTTTAAGTATTTGCATGACATCCTAGCTCTGCTACAACATTTAATAGGTAATAATAGGCTCAGCTGAGCTCTGTGTAGCTTGATTGAATTTAAATTGAACTACCTCAAGGAAAAAATAGGCTTTTACTTATTATTATTACTCTGTCTTATTATTTCCTCTTCATAATATCACGGTAATTTTAAAACATAGTCAATAGACACTTGTCTGGAATCCTACTGAGTACAACACAAGCACAAGAGGGATAAGAACTCCATTTTTAAAACAACTGTACAGCTCAGCAGAGCACATAAATCAACACACAACTCAAGGCATACATTTAGATTCTGTTACCTTCTTTGAGACTTAATGAATATCTCTGAGTACTTTGCCTACTTATGTCCTGATAGAGTAAATCAGCACTGTCAGCATGGTCAGTGACAATGAGGTATGGAAACATTCTCACACACACCTGTGAGAGCTTCTGGTTTCTACTCTAACACAGAAGAAGCACAACTGCTGTGAGAGGGATTCTACAATGATATTTGGTTCACTCAGAAACTGTGCAGAAACATCTCATCATGGTGAAATGTTGGTCTTTTTTTTTTTTTTTCAGATGTGATATTTTCAGATAAATGTTATGTACCTGGTAATCTAATATACAGCAAAGCACCTTAAGAGAAGGAAAGCAAAACAGTAGCATGACAATCATATTCTAGGCAAATAATTGGAAACTGCACATAAAAATTTCCATCGGCATTATTTTATGCTAGGTTTATGAAAGTATGGAGTCAGACTTCACAAATGTGGGATGTGATAACTCTATTCTGATCTCTGTGCCTATTCGTATAGTACTGGCATTAAACCATACTAAATTACACAGCATCATCCATTCACATTCTGAATTTGTCCAGCCCATCTGTGTCACTGGCATGATTCGTTACTTCTTCTGGACCAGAGCTTGGCAGAAGGATTACCCATTTTTCACAGAACAAATTCCATTTTCAAGGCACAAAGAACACTTTTGTAACAGCTGGAAGTACTTTTCTCTTAGCACAATTTTTATGTATGTAATGAAATAGTTGAGGAAATAGGACTTAGAAATTCAAGTGATTGTCTATCACAGGCAGTGATAGCTATCATAGTAGTCAGAACTGCAAGCAAGAGGTTGTTTGTTTTTTTTTTGTGAAAGTGCTTCCTCAGTCATGTTTCACAGGCCAGTGGTTGCATGTGAGATAACCTTTAATGAATTTAATTGCTTGGATGCCTGTATTTTTATTAAGAAAAAAATCCTCTTCCTCAGTCTGGGTGCATATGCTGGTAGTGGAGTTGTTAGCAGTGAAAAGATCCAGAAGTTTAGGAACTTCTAGCACAATTTTAATACTGTGGTTTTAGTGTATATGTGAATAATGTGAAATGTGAGACTGCTTTGCCACTGATTCACATATTAAAAATGGGAGTGTGGGCTAAATGCATCAGATGAAGTATTCATAATGCATAACTCAAACACTGGAAAGGCAATATTCCCACCAGTTTCAAAATATTGGTCATATGTGTTTTAGTTTTACTTCATCTCTTTTTTTTTTTTTTTCTCTTTGCTTCTCTTTTTACATAACCCTGCTCTCATCACTAGATATATAACAGCTTTCAGCTCTGAAGAAATAACAGGCGCCCCCTGCCCTACATATCAACAATGTTTGGTCAACAAATTGATTTAACATTTCATGGTATCCATACTCTTAATTTATGAGTTCAGGGAAACAGAGACAGAATCCCTTTAAAATACTCTGATGCAATTTCTGTATGAAGAATTTTTTTTTTTTTTTTACTAGCACTTCTTTTCTTCAGCAGGAAAATAATAATCATATTTTATGGGCACTGATACAATTCCCATTTTCTCAGTGGGGCATTTCATATTCTTTCTTACAGTGTTAAGAAAAATGACTGCAAAAACCCAGTTGACAGCTCCATTATGTTTAGATCACTATGAACCAGAGTCTTCTGGTTTTGAAACATGCCAGAAACAAACATGAATATCCTGTTATTACTACGTATGGAGAAAACACTAAAAAACAATGGAGATCTAGGTCAGCAAGGCTTGTACACATAGAGAAACACTCCATTGTGCTTCAAAAGTAAGCACACAGATCACTCCTAATTTCTTACTTAGCATGATTTTTCCAATCATTATCATAATTAAGAAGATGAGAAGAACTAAATCAGACCCAAATCTTTTGCCTAAACAGTGGAGTCTGTGGAAGATACAGAAGCAATTCACTGCAAATAGATTTCGGAACAGTCTTATATTTCAGATTGCTCTCTAATGGTTACAAATAAGCTTGAAAATGTTGTTAGTGTTCACTGTTACAGCTGTGGCTGAGGTTCAAAGCATGATTTGTGAACTTGTATTGTAGTTATGCTTCACCATATCCTGATACCATATGAAATTTAGCTGGGAAATATTTCCAAGGTAATAAGGTATTTCTCCTAAAATCAGCCACTTTCAAGACTGCCTTTTAATTTTCAAGGACTTCTTCCCACAATGAAATAGACATTTTTTCAGTGCATCATTTCCTTTGCCCCTTTTCCCACTCTCTGTCTTCCATCTGCACTCAAAAGAAAATTCACAGAATAAATGTTTGATTTAAAAATGTCCATCTGCAGCCAACAGAATGAAAACTACTTTGATTTTCGTGACATTTTTTGTGAATCATAACTCACAATCCTGATGCACTCAGCTGGAGGGATGGGAAGAGTGGAAAATATAGTTCACTTCTTCTTCTTGATTTTTCAACCAAACACACTTCATGAATTTGAGAGGTTTCCCCCCAGGCAGCAAACCTCCAGAAATATCAACCTTCTGTTCCTGTATTTGTCAGATGGGGTCGTTCCCCCAAACAGCTCAGAATTTCTTGCTTGCACTTTTTACCAGTGGTTAGTAGTAGACATTCTTTTGGGTTTTCTATATGACTGTATTTTAGCATCTTGTGCAAATTGAAAGAGCAAATGAGTTTGGTCATAGAGACTGCAGTAGTGACTGTAATCACTCTGTCATTGATGTGTTTCTACCATGGACATATCACCTACAACTGGGGCTCAGACCACTGGTGTTTGTGGCCCATTAGAGCACCAATCTGCAAGATCCTAGTTAGGAGGAAATTGAAGTTTCAAGGCCCCAGCAATGCCCAGGGTTTTGATAGAGCCCCACCTAGCAGTGTCCATATGCACATCTCTTGTCCCATAACCAGGATGATGTACACTGTTGGGTGAAAGACAACCTGACCTCACCATATCTGGACTTGTGACTCACTCATACAGGCTGCCTGTGCAGAGTGACCAAGCCTGTACTCAAGCAGCCAGAAATGACTGGGAGAGCAGAACAACCAGTGCTCTGAGCTACATGAATCCACATTTTGAGAATGTCCAGGAGTCATCTGAAACACGTGAGTTATAAATGTTTCATTGTGTCATGGTCTTTTTAACTTTGTAGCTGTAGCTTGTCTTGTGTAGATAGGAGTGTAGCTTGTCTTGTATAACTTTGGTCCTTGTAGATAAAAGGAACTAACCCTGAGCGAAACAGAAGCAAAGAAGAGCCTCCCAAGATAAGCTAGTTCATACCAATTCTGCAGTTGCCAACTCAGCACAACTTTGCATTCTGACCCAAAGGTAAAAAATACACTGCGAGCAAGACTCTGGGCCTTCCTCTGGAAGACCCTGGCCCACGACCACCAGAGAGCAGTGTACAGATGTCGATGGGAGGAGAATTATGATAATGAGTTCCCAGAAATAATTATAATAACCACACCTATTCCCGGAATGAATTGTAATAACCCCTCCTTTGCCAATGAATATGTATATTTCTCTTTATAAATAATTGCTTACTTTGAAGTACAGCACGCAAGCTAGGAGGAATGATCCCCCCTGCACCCGGCGTCACAATAAATATACCTACTTTATAACCTATCTTGGGCTCTAGAGTTTGATTCTGCACATCACACGGACCCTCATTACAACAAGGACTCTGTCACATGTGTGCCTGGATGAGTTTCTTGGCAGCTCTGCAATGACAGTAGACAGCTGGGCTGTATAATTGGCCCCAGGAGAAGGTTAATCCTCTCTGTTCAAACAGCTGGATGCATGGTAGCGTTGCTGTACTCAGAACAAAGAGGAAAAAGAGCAAAGGGTTTAATCTGTTCTGACACAGCAGTGTCGCTTTATGTTCAGAAGGCAACTGGTTGATGAAGAGAGGTACTGCAGAGTGACAATTTCTCACTCCCTTAATTTTACCTATAATTTATGAATAATGTGTGATTTCAAGACACTAGAGAACGGTCCTGCTATCCCAAGAAAGGCACATATTTTTCCACAGAGTGCTTACTGATCTCTTATGCTAAATATTAGTAACTGAAAAAACATCCAATGCACCATACAGGATTTTAGAAGTTTAATACTTCTACCACTGATAATAGACATCAAATAATGCCTGTATCTACTAAGGTAGCCCAAATTCTTCCTCCAGAGTAAACCCTGTTCACAAAAGAAGGAAACATCTATCCCCTTTCCTCTAGTATACAGGATTGCAAGTTTATATCAATTCTTTGCACATAAAAGAGTCACTTTCTTCTGAAGTATCACAGATATGCAACAGAGAGAAAGTACCCTTGGTGCCTAACAGGGAATGAAACAAAAGATGGGCTTAATTGTAAAAGATTGGAAGCCAACAGATTTACTTTTCTACTGAGATGTATCAGTTCTCACTCAGCCTTTCATTTTCTGTGACTCTAAAAGGGATTTTTGCTATCAACTTCCATGGTAACAGAACAAGGCTGCTGATGCCTTTGGACTCAGTTTCCCAGTCAATAAAATGGAAAGGCCTGTACTTCTTTCATGGACATATAAGCACACTAATGCTGGACCTGCATGCTGAGATCTGTGTATTCAATCCCAGAGTATTATTGAAACTGACTGGTGCAGCTCATTACTGGGCTGTAGGCCAGACCAGCCTTTAAGTCCTTTCCACAGCAGCAAATTTTGGCTTTATAATAAACACAACCATGCTTAAAAGCAGATCTGTCAAAAATACAACACATTTGTGATCACAAAAGCATAAGTTTATAGAGCAAAGAAGAATGGGTGGTGGGTAAGGTAGAAGGACTGAACCCTGGTCATTGTTGGTGGCAAGCCCTGGTCACTAGGGCAAATGTCTTTCTCCCATGTGAGGACAGATCCCTGCATTTCTTTCCTTGCTCTCAGACGGCTGCTGTATCTATCCTTGAAACATATACACAGAAATATGTTTGCATAGTTCTGTATAAGGGTGCACAAATACCCATGGGTGGGTTGCCAAGGGGCTTGAGAGGAACTAAATAGTTCAGACTGCATTATAATAGGAATTCTCCATATGTGCTTTAGGTAATGATTTTTTTTTTCTTTGTTGGGGTTATTTACATATTCCACTCAGTTAAACAACCAACCAAACAGAAAAAAAACCAAAAACAACACCTCCCAAAAAACCAACAAATTCTTCCAAGATAAAACTCATATTCAGAGATATTGACAGGAGATTGATGTGAGATAAAAGACTGTGTTTGTTTACCCTATCTCACTTTCCAAAACATTTTTATTACTGCATTACTTTTCCCATTTTCTATATCTTCACTCTTGCATTATGTAGTTTAAAGAGTGGAATCTAGTTTATTTCAGCCCTAGGGCCCCACCCTGTCATGTTTCATTACATCAGGTTTTATAATCGTCATATATATTTTTCACCTGAATCTTACACACAGTTGTCTCCTACTATTTACATTTTATTATACACTTCAGCTTCTGTAAGTTTCTTTCAACCGTCTTTTGCCTGTGTTTATGCAGGACCTCCAAATATTGCCACTGTGCCGTGGAAAATTTTGTGGCATAGGGATGTAATTATGGTAACTTTGACCTTGTCCCAGAGCTGACATAATACAAAAATCTGACCTTCACTTATGCTGCAATGGAGGGACTCCCTGATGATGCAGCTTTAGCAGTTCTCAGAACAAGGAATAGCTGAGCTTTTCTATTCCTATGTGACCCAGAGCTCAGCTATAAAAAATGTGCCATCTGCTGAAAGGTTGTGCTCTGATCTAAGATCCCTGAGGACTACTTTTTCCATTCAAGCTATGCCCATATCACAAAAACATCTGTCTCAGGAAGCTATCCTGAGCAGCCAAGCAAATTATCGTAGATTGGCTCATATTTAGATTGCACAGCACTGACACGATTCTGGAGAAACTTAAACTTGTTTTTACTATCTAAGCCCCATATATTAATGGGTCCTCTACAGGCATCCTTGGGATAATTACTGTTTGCATGTTTGATTATCAATCCAAAGAGCCTTGAAACATCAAGGTGCACCAAATGTAGGCTTTTATATCATCATAACAATCATGTGTGAAACGGAGCATGGCATAAGAGAGAGTATAGGAAATGGGGGGGGGGGGGTGGGGTTACAAAGTCTGCTGAGGTATAATGCTGAAAGTCTGTGTGCAGTACAAAGAGACAAGTCTAGTGTGGAGAGGTCCAAACTGCTGTCCATCAAAGGGCCACAAAGATGATTAAGGGACTGGAGCATGTCTCCTGTGATGAGAAGCTGAGAGAGCTGAGACTGCTCAACCTGGAAAAGAGAAGGCTCCTGGAGGGATCATATCAATGTATATAAATGCCTGAAGGGATGGTGCAGAATGGATAGAGTATCAGTGATGGCCAGGCAAAAGGCACAAAATGAAAGTCAGGAGGTTTCCTCTGAACATCAGGAAACACACTTTCACTGTGAGGGGGATGAAGCACTGGCACAAGTTGCCCAGGGTGGAGTTTACATACTCAGAGATATTCAAAAGCTATCAGGATATGGTCCTGAGCAATCTGCTCTAGGTGGCACTGCTTTAGCATAGGGCTTGGACAAGATAACCTTTAGAGGTTCCTTGTAACCTAAACCACTCTGAGAAACCTTTACCAGGATTGAATTACCTGAAAACACTAAAAGTTACCTTTTCACATTCAAAAGAAATTAGGTTTCTAGATATGTAATATAAATAGTGATGCTTATTAAAGAGAAACTATTTTAACCATTAAGTACATAACTCAGTGCAGAAGTCTGAAACTTTAGTCTAAAAACTGAAAGTTACAGAGAATATTATTAGTTAGCAAGTTTTCAGAGGAATTCACAAGTCTGGCCAAAGCTCATATTTTTCATCTGTGGGCCCAGTATGCCTGGCTAAAATTAGGACTGATTTTTCTTCACCTTTCAAATAATGAGACATATGCCATTAAAGTAAAAATTGAAAGCCTTATCAAAGAAGAGTGATGACTCTATGCTTGCAGCAAAAATTTATTTTAAGATCATGGAATGAACTACTATCTTCATTTCATAGAGAAAGATGGAATTCATCAAAGCAAAGTTGGTAATCTAGTCTTTTGCAAGGAAAAGAAAGAACAGAATTAAGAAAATGCAAATAAAAAGCACAACCACTTAGCACTGATTGTGCTGTTAAGATTTTCCTCTGGGATGCTCCGTACCTGTCAGCACCCTCTTTGAGTGTAAAACATAACAGTAATGTGTTGTTTTGTTTTTTTTTTTTAATGCTTAAACTACATTTTATTTTATCTTTCTGTGGAGGTGAAAAGTTTTCTGGCATTTACTCTCTACCCACAGCTTTCAGGATTCATGCCAAAACCCTCCTCCACATGGGGAGGTTTTTCAGCTGCTTTTACTGAAATCAGTACATTTCCTTTAAAGCTGATTTGGCCTTTAATTGAGCTGTTTCCTTTTTGTATTTTGTTTTTGTTAAGCTGACACAAAGGGCAGAACTTCAGACCACTGCATGAGAAACTTCACAGTTTTTCCTAAGATAGTTTTGTAGTCATCATTTTTTCTCAGTATGTGCAGCATTATACATCTATATATTCATCCATTTATTTATATCGTTCTTTTAGCTATCTATTCATCCATACCATACACACCCACCATCTATGCTCACCCATTTATTCATGTAAAAAGTTGCATTCATCATAAGAAATCAAAGTGCCTTCCAAAGCTAAAAGTTTTGACAGCTTTTCCTCTCTTCTATTCACTACCACAGAAAGCTGTGAATATTGGGGCAGTTTGACCGAGGTCTATTGCCTAAGACTTCATGAGCTAAGTAAAACAAACCCTGATAATGTGTAGCGTGAGATCTGTCTGATCTCTCCTCTCTGTTTCCATTGGGCAGTCACAGAGATGTTAAAAGCTTTCCTAATATCAGTTTCTTAAGTGAGATGCCAAAAGGCTAATAAAGAGTTTTTGATGGGGAAAATGATGAAAGTGAAAATGAGTGTACAAATCCCTGCTTAAAGACAGCTAGCTAGGATTTAAGGGAAATCACTGTTGCAAAGAAAAGTACAGGTTATGAGCAGCTGGCTAACATTAAACAGAAAGGTTGTGGAAAAGAAGTATCTCTTAGGGAAGCACTTTTTTAGAGCATGAGAATCTCCAGACCAGTATTAACCAGAGTTAACGGTTCAGTGAGCAATCTCAGATGATCTAAAGCTAAAATCAGCTAAAATCATGATGCTGCTCCAGAAACATACTTGTGTGAACATAATGAAGTATATTAAATTGAATCAATCTGTTCTTAATTCAAAATTAAGCAATATCATTCCCAGCACTACTCTTTATCAATCTCTGTTGTGCTGTCCACTGTCTACCAAGCAGGTTCTGCAGTCCTCCAGTATAAATTTCATTCAACACATTTAAAGAAATTATATACATATATTCATAAAACCCAATTTTGAATCAAACACATGTGGTGAGATGGAAGAATTTTTTAAAATGGAAAATCAGAAGTGGTTTGTATTTTCTACAGAAGTAATATGAGATGTAAAATTTAATCCAGCTTTCAGTCATGTCACCCCTGTGATACGATAATGATCTGTACCATGACAGCTGAAAGTCCACATACCATTGCAAAGAATACAAACCCAGATCTGAAATCCAAATTCAGATATAGGTGTGTTACTTGCACCTCTCTTGTCCTCTTAATGGTCAAGAAGCAAGAAAGAGACAACTGATAAGGATGAAAGGATAAACAAGAATTGTGGAACAAACCAGAAATCTTTTCCTCTTTTTGTATCTTCATGTCTTCAGTATGCCTATCATTATCTCCTATTGCACATTGCATAGTAAGTTGTACCTATCACTTCTCCAGAGCATTCATCCAGGATTGCCTCCTGAGCCATCCTTATGACTGATGTCTCTCAGACCCATACCCCTACATCATGGCTATTCTTTGTATCAGCATGATTGCTGGGGTGAAGCCGATTTCCTCTGACTCTACTGTTCAAGAATCAAAGACCATCATAAAGTTCAGCTATTTTTGCTGTATTTCTGGAAACAGCAGGAACACCTAGGAATTAAGATAATTAGAGGAGCTTAATTTTCCAAGGAGGGAAACTGCATTTGCTGAACAGTGATGTTGACAGTGGCAAGAATGTACAAGGGAAGAAATTATGCGTCAGTAAATGTTGATGCTTGAACATTCAATGGAACACAGAAGCAAAGATGTTTACTCCATTGCCTGAGATTGTTATTCAGATGACCTTATCACTACTTGCCTCTGCGTTTATGCTCATCAAGAGCAGGAGCAGTATGCCATGTTGACATCTACTGAGGGAATCTCAAAAAATGTGTGCTGAATGAATATTCCTAAATTCCTTCAAGGAACGATTTTGTTGTAGTAGTTGTCATTTTTCATATGGGGCAAATTTTTGAATAGCATAGACTTTATTGGAATATTTGAGCTTATTCATTTCCTTCTGCTTATAAATTTGTGTGCTCTGTAGTCAGAAAGGACTACTATGATCATCTTCTTTGAAAATTTCTGCACGGAGGCCATGTCATTTTTTTCCTAGAAAGCAGACTAAAGGGTGTCCAAAACTTAAGTTTTGCCTGAAAAATTCCATACAATGGCAAATATATCACCTCCTCCATGGAAATTCTTCCAATGTTTAATTTACCTTAGTGTTCAAAAATGTGTTTTATTTCAAGCTTGAATTCATCTAACTTACAGCAAATTGGATTTCATTATACCTCTGTCTGCAAGACTGCAAATCTTCTCATTATCATAGCTTTCCATGTGTAAGGATCTCAACAAAATAATTGGGTAATCCCTCAATCTTTTCTTTGATAAACTGAATAGATTAAACTTCTTGAAGTTCACATGGAAATAATTTTTTCCAGTGCTATTTTTTTTTTGGTTCTTCTTTAAATGTAAAGGCTGTGTAGCTAAAAGTGATTTCAAAGGGGCTGGCAAACAGCACATTCTCTCCTAGCAAGTAGTAAACTTAACACAGGGTGTAATGAAAATTTCAAGAGTTCAACTTGGGCATCACTAAGTGCTAGTGACGTCCTCCTGTTAGAGTGCAAATGCTGTTTCAGAAGCAGTATCTATGAGCTGTTGTTGGAGAGGGAAACCTCCAGATGACAAATGTTAGTTTTTGTACGACTTGCTTGCCTAAACATGGATGCGTAGATTGCTAGGAGACTTCCCTGATGGCTCCAGCTGCTCTTCTAAAAGCTTTGGGTTTCTCATATGTCCTGTGTCATATCTACCAGTGCCAGGCAGCAGAATCCAGTTCCATAGGATACTTAAAATGGCACCTGATTTATTTGTTTATTTAAAAAACTAATTGAATCTCACCTTCTGTGTCATGTAAGAGTAATTCAGAGAAGTTATGTAATTTAAGAGCATCTTCAGAATATTGTAATTTCAAAGGCTCTAATACCACTGGTGAATTTTATTATGAAGATATACCAAAACAACCACCCAAATGGAGCATAGTTGCATCTATAAATTATCTTACTAGTAAAGATTTTGTTTGCTGATAATCTCTATTAGCTATTGCATCTCAGGCTCTGCTAGTGAGAGAGTTTTAATCCACTTAAAATGTGCCTTGTTCATTCTATGTATTTTTTTTAATTTGCTCAAGATGTCTTGCCATACTAAATCAAATTCCCTGGAGAAATCCAACAGATCCTTTGTATCATAAAAGTTGTTTTCATTACCCTGCCTTGTAATCTTGCTGAAAAAGATTAAAGGTTTGTTTGACAAGGCCTACTTTCAACAAAACTAAGTTGTCTGATATTATTTATATTTTTATTTTCTAAAGCTTCATTACTTAAGTCCCAAATTGTTCTATTTATTTATCCATCATGGGGATTGATGTTGTGCTGATGTCCCTGGCACACCCATGACTGACTCAATCTAAGCTGTCCACTGTTCATTGGTCTATCTCCTTTTTCTCTTTTAATATACATAAATTATATAAGGGGTAGCCCTCCAGCAATTTAGATTATATTAACATAAGTTATTTACATAACTCCATAGCTTATTTACTACTCTTGCTAAAATTATTTTAACCTGTTGATTTAAAAATGCTTATAATGTTTCTTTTCAACTGTTTAACACTGACAGCAGGAATACAACCATGGATTTCAGGAGGGCCAACTTTGTCCTTATCAAGCAATTGCTGAGTGAAATCTCATGGGAGAGGGTGCTAGAGGGCAGAGGGGCCCATGATAGTTGGTTAACATTTAAGGACCAATTCTTCCAAGCTCAAGATGAGTGCATCCCAGCAAGCGGGAAATTGATAAAGGGAGACCTGCATGGTTAAGTAAGGAACTGCTAAGCAAACTTAAGTGGAAGAAGAGGGTCTACAGATCATGGAAGGAG
>JANHFX010029562.1:32114-47141 GCA_027560015.1 Chloroceryle amazona | reverse complement strand
GGGCTTCTCCCATGGGGAGAGGCCGGGGCTGCGGTGCTTCCTGGAGAGCTCCCAGTGGCAGTTGGCCATGTGCTGGGTGGCTTTATGGCCCTGGGCGTGTCTCTAGCGGCCTCTGCTGAGAAGTGCCTGCCTGCCATGCGAGTATGCTGGGCTTCCGACTGGGGGCTTTAGATGGTTTTACCATGCCTTGGGAGGTGCTGATTTCTTGCGCCTGGAGGAAAGAGTTTGTATCACCCAGCCGCTATGGGTGGGAGCGGCAGTATTCACCCGGACCTTATCCCTACGACCTCAAAAGCTAGGTGATAATGGAAATGTGCCTCCTGGGATCTCACCCCCCTTGATTAGTCTCCTTTATGCTTAGTCTATATTGTGATGACTTGAGGCTTACCAGTTTTGAGCTTAGGGTGTAGCTGGTGCCTATAAACTACTGAAGACTCTTAATTTCATTGATGAAATCATTCAGGAAAGATCAGAGGCTTACACCACCTTGTAGCCCATGATGCAGCTGTAGTCATGCAGTCTGTGTTCCCTCCAAGCTCTGAAATATAAGATTAGTTTTCTGTCTTATTTTGCTGCCATCCTACTTGAAGAAGCTAAAAGAAAAGAGAAGCTAAAAATTGTTCAGATCTCTTAAAGCTTGGCTTAGAGAAGTACACTAAGCATGTATACACCACAAAGTATAGTACAAAGAGCCTTGAATGATTGCTCCAACTCTTTTCTTCTGGAGACTTTTTTTTTCTAGGAGAATCCAAGATGTACACATGACAGAATATTATGTTTCTACTGCATAAAAATTGATAGTAAATGAAAACTTCATAAGTATTAAAAGAGTTGTAGGGGAGAGCTGTAAAATAAGTCTACTTGATATATGATAATTGCACTGTTTTAATCCATCTGATTGGCTGGCCAGCAGGTAATGTGACCTAATAGACACCTTACTTACTCTAATAAACTGATAGCAGATGCTTCCCAGAAAAGGTAAGATTAACAGATAGTTCATTGATACTTCTGTATAATAAACATCTTAAATCAGCTTAGTGTTAGATCTCTAGTACAGTTGGAGATGACACTGTTAATTCAGGTGCTTACCTAGCAGAAAGTTCTTATGGTGGCTGAAACTCTTCATGAGAGATTGGTGTACGCTGTAAGTCGTGTGCGATGAAGGGGACAGCAGTTTGCAGGTGGATATTGATCAGTAAGACTATAAATACCTAGCAATCATTAAAAGCATGTTGAAGAAGAGGGGAGGAAGACCAGAGAATGAATATAGAAATTACCCTAAGGTGTTCTGTAAATGAAGCCATTAGGAGTGCATTGGGTGATTGTCTTTCTCTGTTCTTGGAGCTTGATGCAGCAGCAGTCTGCAGCATGGGTGAGCATCTCACTGCGTGAAGAAGCCATGAAGAGCTTTTGTCCTCAGTAGACTGACTTCTGGTTACTTCCAAATCTGTGGCACACTTCTCTAAACTGAAATTTTTGAAGTATTTAGTATTAAATCTGTTCCTACAAAAGGTATTACGCAACATTGCCTTGTATGAAATCTCAAACCTAAGACTCCTGCTTTCTTTCCAACTTTGGTGCAGGTGTCCTGATGCAAGTGCGGAAGCTGGCAGTTTGCTGCTGGCAAACAGGACCTTTGGCTTCTATTCAGTCCCTTCATCACAATTAGTGTGTATTACATCCAGGACGAAATTAACCCCAAAAGCCTTTCCAAAGTGGAATGCTGGAGGGCTTCTCTGTTCAAGCCAGTGAATAGCTGTTGTGACTCTAGATCTAATAATCTGATGCAGCATAACTTCTGGTAGATGTTTGACTCTGCTTTCTCTGCTGACTGGCCATCATCCTTGCTTCCTTTGTACACTGCTGCTTTGAGGTGAGATGGTGGTACTTCTATTACAGGGGGACTAAGACTTTCTGGGGTGTTTACACTTGTGTTGAGATTGAGAATACCCAGTGAATGCTTTTAGCCTTATTGACTGAACCATTAAATTTGATCAGTGAGCAATGGAAAATAGTTACTGAGCAAATAAGCAACAGTGTTCCTGCTCAACACCCCTAATTATATGACACTGTCACCCACAGACCCTGGGAATGCAATCCCTTGGTTGCTCTGCAGGCATATGTAGTGGCTGTGTTTGTATGTGTATTTGGATACATCCAACTGTCCTTTCTTCATCTGTTCCCAGTGTGGAAATAGGCGAGAGTGTACGTGGGGAGGATGTCTACATTGTGCAGAGTGGCTGTGGTGAAATCAATGACAATCTGATGGAGCTCCTTATCATGATAAATGCCTGCAAGATTGCCTCAGCCAGCAGAGTCACAGCTGTCATACCCTGCTTCCCTTATGCTCGGCAGGACAAGAAGGATAAGGTAAGGGATGTGGTAAAGGTTTCTGCTGGGAAGAAGAATGCACACCTTGGAAGCCCTCACTGCTAGTTAGGGGTTAGATAAGTTAGCACTGGAGATAAAGCTTGTTTTCATTTCTTTAAACCTCAAGGCACTGGACTTCAAATTCATCTTTTCAAAAAGATCTAATTCTTCTTGAAAATACACCAAACTGTAATCAATTGAAGAAAAAATGCAGTGTTGATGAGTACTCCTTTTAGTATCTGCTGAATCATTGCCTAGAAATGGAAGACTGAAATCTTGATGGAGGAATTGAACTTGACTTAAATGTTGTTTTTTTTCTGTACTAGAGTCGAGCTCCAATCTCTGCCAAGCTGGTTGCAAACATGCTGTCTGTAGCAGGTGCAGATCATATAATCACCATGGACCTGCATGCATCTCAGATTCAGGTAGGAGATAAAATCAGGAAAGTACTTGAGCAGTAAGACTTGCAGGCTTTGCAACGATCTATTTGAGACAACAGTTATCATGACTTGGGACTGAAGGGACTTGTAAAATCAGTCATAAGAAGATGGGGAGACAGCTTCATCTGTAAGTGAAATTATAACTGTTCACGATCAGGCTCTGCATGCTTTGAGTCCTGTATAAATGAATGTTGGGCTATTAAACAGTCTGTGCAACTTCACTGCCACACTGTATATTCTTAACTTGTCCTTGGAAGAATTTGAAATGGAGAATGCTTTATCGAGAGTGTTCTTAAGTATTGGGGTTGGGCTAGGTGTCACTAGTCACTTCTGATGCCTACCATTCTGTGATTGAGTAGAACCTTGATATTTACTGAATTGTCAGGGAGAAGTGAGTGGTAGTTTGACACAGTTGTTGGTAAAACTGCATCCCTGAGGTTAGCTCAGCCTCCAGGTATACTGGCACAGCTGCTTATGAGGGTTCAGTTGACCAGTTGATCTGATAGCTTGCTGCTGACAAGATGGGCAATCCCACTTGTACCCATTCAGTGCCACCTTTCTGCATAAGTTGGCTTTGTTCTCTCCCAAGCTGCTGGTGAATCAAAAATTGTTCATGGGTTTTGCTGGTTTTGTGACCATAATAGTCTTGCAGAGCAATTTAAATGTTGACAAGAGTTGTATAAGAGCAGTGGGAAGAGTGTGTATCAGCAAGAAGAGAACAGCAGGGTGTTAAACTACTAGTCTCGTTTCTTTCTGCCTTGAGCAAATGCCTTGAAACCAAGGAACAATGCAGCTAAGAGGGGTGTGGAAGAGGGGAGTAATCTATTGTATTGCTGCAAACACTTTGAATCCAGAAGGATAAGATATCTTCTGCCTGGTGAAGTAGATGGGCTGTCTTATTTCAACAGTCGAAAATGTAGCCATTCATACTTAAATTTAATATAATTCATTATAATTTGCCCAGACATACTTTCAGGTAGGGGAAAAAAATAACAGCACAGCTGAGAAGACTTTCAGAAAGATCATTAAATAAAAGAACAGAGCCCAAGGGGGTGTGCGTCTTCCCTAAAATGCTTGGAGTTGATGTTTGCTGTCAGGTTGACCTTTCCCCAGCAGCAATAGTGAGATTCAATTGATTAATTTGGTTTGTGTATATAAGCTTCCAGCACCTGGCTGGTTTCAGCCTGGTTCTTGTAGTTGCTGGGTTGCTGAATGCAGGAGTGATGGTAGGAAGGATCCTACTGTCATGAGAACTAGCTGAAAAACAGAGCTCAGAGTTGTGGTCAGTGGTGCAGAGTCTAGTTGGAGGCCTGTAGCTAGCAGAGTTCCCCAGGGGTCAATATTGGGTCCAGTCTTGTTCAGTGACCTGGATGAACGGACAGTGTACCCTCAGCAGGCTTGCTAAACTGGGAGGAATGGCTGACACACCAGAAGCCTGTGCTGCCATTCAGCAAGGTCAGGACAGGCTAGAGAGTTGGGTGGAGGGGAGCCTAATGAAATTTAACAAGGGAAGTGTAGGGTCCTGCAGCTGGGGAGGTATAACCTCCTGCACCAGTACAGGTTAGGAGTTGATGTGCTGGAATGCAGCTCCAAACAGAAGGACATGGTAGTCCTGGTGGACAGCACATTAACCATGAGCCAGCAGTGTGCTCTTGTGACCAGAAAGGCCAATGGTATCTTTGGGTGCATAAAGAAGAGGGTTGCCAGCAGATTGAGGGAGATTCTCCTTGCCCTGGAGTATTGTGTTCTGTTCTGACCTCTCCAGTTCAAGAGATGGGGAACTACTGGAGGGAGACCAGTAGAGGGCTATAAAGATGCCTTGGGGGACTGGAGCATCAATCTTATGATGGAACTCAACCTTGCAAGAGAGGTCAAGGATATCAAAAAGGGCTTCTTCAAATATATTGCAGGAAAAGATAAGGTTACCTCTAACCAATGTAGGTCCTCTGCTGAATGAAGTGGGTGCCCTGGTGACAGAGGACACAAAGAAGGCAGAGTTATTAAATGCCTTTGCCTCTGTCTATACTGCTGAAGACTGTCCTCAAGAGCTCCTGACACCCAAGGCACCAGAGGGTAACATGACTGAGTCATCCCTGGTTGATGAGGACTGGGTTAAAGAACAGCTGAGTAAGCTAACTCATGTCAGACAGGAGAGGTGCCTGGGGACTGGAGGAGGGCAAACATCACTCCAATCTTCAAAAGGGGTAAGAAGGAGGACCCAGGCAACTATAGACCAGTAAGCCTCACCTCCATGCCCGGAAAGGTAATGGACCAGTTTATCCTCAGCGCTATCCTTAGGCATATCAAGGACAAGGGGGTCATTAGGAGCAGTCAGCATGGTTTTACCAAGGGGAGGTCATGTTTGACCAACCTGATAGCCTTTTATGAGGACATACCAGGTGGATAGATGATGGTAGAGCACTGGGTGTGGTTTATCTTGATTTCAGTAAGGCATTTGACACTGTCTCCCACAGCATCCATGGCTAAACTGAGGCAGTGTGGTCTGGATGATCAGGTAGTGAGGTAGATTGGGAACTGGTTGAAGGAAAGAAGTCAGAGAATTGTGATCAGTGGGATAGAGTCTAGTTGGTGTCCTGTAACTAGTGGGGTCCCACAGGGGTCAGTGCTGGGACTAGTTCTGTTTAACATATTCATCAATGACCTGGATGAGGGCACAGAATGCACCGTCAGCAAGTTTGCTGATGACACCAAGCTGGGTGGAGTGTCTGACACACCAGAGGCTGTGCTGCCATTCAGCGAGACTTGGACAGGCTGGAGGGCTGGGCAGGAAGAGATTTAATGAAATTCAACAAGGGTAAGTGTAGAGTCTTGCACCTGGGAAAGGTGCAACCCCAGGTATCAATATAGGCTGGGAACTGATCTGTTGGAAGGCAGTGAAGGGGAAAAGGATCTGGGGGTCCTAGTTGATGGGAAGCTGACCATGAGTCAGCAATGTGCTCTTGTGGCCAAGAGGGCCGATGTCATTCTAGGGTGTATTAAAAGGGGGGTGGCCAGTAGATCGAGAGAGGTTCTCCTACCCCTCTACTCTGCCTTGGTAAGGCTGCATCTGGAGTATTGTGTCCAGTTCTTGGCCCCTCAGTTCAAGAGGGACATAGAACTGCTTGAGAGAGTCCAGTGCAGAGCCATAAAGATGATTAAGGGAGTGGAGCATCTCTCTTATGAGGAAAGACTGAGGGAGCTGGGGCTTTTTAGCTTGGAGAAAAGGAGACTGAGGGGTGACCTCATAAATGTTTATAAACACATAAAGGGTGAGTGCCAGGAGGATGGAGCCAGGCTCTTCTCGGTGATGACTGAAGACAGGACAAGGGGGAATGGGTGGAAGCTGAGGCATAGGAAGTTCCATGTAAACATGAGGAGGAATTTTTTCACTGTGAGGGTGACAGAGCACTGGAACAGGCTGCCCAAGGGGGTTGTGGAGCCTCCCTCTCTGGAGACGTTCAAAATCCACCTGGGCACATTCCTGTGTGATCTGGTATAGGTGATCCTGCTCTGGCACGGGAATTGTACTAGATGATCTTTCAAGGTCCCTTCCAGCCCCTGACATTCTGTGATTCTGTGACCTATCTTGTGAAGGATAATACTTATTATCTATCTCCATTATTGCATAAGCCAGGTAAATCTCCCTGCTTCTATCTAGACCCCCCTAGGGAAGAACAAAATTCAGCACAGTTTATGCATGTACACAATAGATGGAATTCTGAAGCTTCTCAGGGGCAGACAGGGAACATTCTTGGGGTTCTCTCTGTTGCCTTTCAAGTCCTTGTTGCTTCTGAAAACACTTACACAAGAGTAACAGCCAGCACAATGAGCACCAACATGTGTTTTGTTCACTTATACCTAAGGCATAGGACTATGAATTTAAAATTCTGAATTCCACTGATATGTCTCTGACTAGCATGGAAAATATCATTGCCCCAGCTCATTTCAAGTCCTTGTGCTCACTTCCTCTCTTATCTGTTTTCCTGACTTGTACTCAAACTGTAAACTCTTTGGGACAAGGGTTGTCTCATGTAATCAGTAATACCTACAGAGCTCCTATTAAAACTAGGCCTTAATGTGGTGCATCCATACAAATAATTGATAAAACTAACAACTGACTGATAGGACAGGCTGCTGGTGGTATAACTCAAACGAAGTCCCTTAGATCCTTACAGCTTTCATCTGCAACAGCCATAGCCAGTTGGTTACAGAGAACATGCATCTCAGCTGCTTGTTTGAAAATTTAATTAGAATGTAAAGCAGATGTGATGCTTCCTACCTGCTATTTATTGGTTCTGGGCAAAGATTTCTGCCTTCCAACAGCAACCTAAATAGCAAATATTTTTCAAAGCCCAGCCACATGTATAGTTTATTATTTTGTTTGTTTGTTTATTCCCCTTTCTTGTGCCACCTCCTGTATAGTTATTTTTCCTTTCTTTTCCCTTTTTTTTTTTGGTAAGTGGAAAAAAATTATTATTTTATGTATGAATTGTATCTAAAGTATAAAAGTATACACTTTTATAATTAACAACTCAAGCTACCACAAATCCTTCTTCTCCAACATCCCAGCTGTGCTCTTCCCTTTCCCCTATACTGCCCCTTAGTGCTGGATCATGCACTTCACCGAGGATATTTTTAAGGAGCCTCTGCACCCAAACACATGGCTCAGCAACAAGATTTTATAAATAAAGGACTGTGTAGGCAGCAGAACTGTTGTGCACATGTGAAACTCAAAGATAGCAGATATGAATATGTGTATGAGTGTGAAGGCCCAATCTGGAGATGACAACAGAGGCACTGTACAGCCACAGACTAATTTCTCAGAACATGCCCAACATGCTACTTAGTGTGCTGCAAATGAGACTTTAGATCTTGAACCCTTTAAAAGAAGTGAGACTCAAAGTTGGAATGAATTCTTCAGGAGGTAAAAATTACCTCCTCCCATGTTTTCAAATGCTTTTCTTCTCAGTCTTCTTTCTTCTAGCCTTTTGGCTTCAACTGTATTTCCTTCAACTCACTACTTTGCTGGATGCAGCCAGCTATATGCAAAGGTGATGTTTTAATTACAGAGGTTGTGAGTGGCACACTGGAAGGACATTATAAGTCTCACAACTCATCTGTACAACCCACTTCATTTTGAAGAGCTACTGACTTCAATGTGATAACTTGCATGATCCAAATATTCATCAGTGTTATGGCTGCACATTCCAGGCCAGGCCAGAGACATCATTTTGCCTTCTTATCCATGCTAAGAATGACTTTTATACAAAATAATTACATTCAGTAAAAATAAAACTGTCAGTCTCTATGTCCCTACAGGATAAAGCCGACACAGTGACTTTGGTGGGTTGACCTCATACCCAATTCTTAGACCATCTCAACGTTAAACTTCTTGTAACTTGCTGCTGTGCAACAATCTGTTATATATGTCATATCCTACACTTCTGCACAAAGTCCGTCTAGAGTATTAATTTCTAGCCATTACAGCTCTAGCAGTGTGTTTGCAATATGAATGAAGATCAGTGATTTGCAAGTGCCAAAACTGAACAAATGCATTTTGATGACAGAATAGTTTACTATGGGTGGGTTTTTTTCAAAAACTTTTTAAAAATGTATGAATTATCAACAGATTCAAGGCAAAATTCATAAATAATAACTAGAGGGAAAACAATGGTGCTTGATTTTCAATTTGTGAAGTAGCAAAAGCAAGTTTTTAGAGAATTCTCACACCAAAGGGGGTAAAAATGGCTGAGCAGCAGACAATACAGGGATGGATAAAGCCCAAAACAGTGACATGTTGATAAGAATAGTTGCAATAAGAGCAGAAAGGAAAAGAAAGTCCCTCCACTAAAGAAAATGTGAAATAATATTGATATGGAGTATCCTGATGGATGTTCAAGGCACTTCTTGTATGGTTCTTTGAACAGCTGCAATTAAACATTACAGGTTACCAGAAAAGCCAAATGCAGTGGCTGGCTGAGGAAATTCTTATGCTATAAAAGTGTCAGAACCCTAAAATGCAGACTGGATGGAGCAAGATTGGGGTATTGAGCAGGACAGGGCATGGTGGGAGCTAGAATGATCTTAAGACTATATCCTGGCTTCAGAGTACATTTAGCCTAGTCTTTTGTCTTCAGCAGTGGTCACTAGTGGAAACCTAGAAAAAGAGAGACTAGGACAAGAAAGTACCTCTCACATCTTCCACTGAGCCCAAATAAATTTCTTGTACCTGAGACATCCTTTGGCAAGAAATCCCACAGGCCTGATGCATTGAGGAGCCCTGGTCATGGAAAAGCGGTTACTCTTGGCATTGCACCAGCAGTATCCCCTGGTACATATCTTCAGAGCACCATTTATCAAGAAAAAGGTGGTTTAATCTTCCACAGTCATGCACAAATTTCTAAGAGTGGAATGCTGTAAGAGATGCAAATTGATTGTGATGAGAGCACATGACATAAATCACAAATGTGCATCTGTATCTACCTCCCTAACCACACACAGCAGTAGCAATGCTAACAGTCCCAATAACTTCATGCTGTTGGAGACGAACACAGCTTTATTCTTTGCTTTTCTTTGACATTTGAAAAACTCAGCAAGCTATAAGACCTGAAGCAAATTACCTTGCAATTGGACTGGTGAATCTCTGTCTGGTCTGTGGTTATCACAACCAAAAATGGCTGTCAGCAAACTCATTTTTCACCTGCTCAATGAATTGCACTGCTCCATTTCTAAGGTCAGTGATCTCAGCCAGGGGAAGGCTAATTGCTAGTAGCTACCACCTGAGATAAGACATGCCCCACCAAGTAACTCAGTATGTATCAAATAAGCAAAGAGAGAGAATCCAGTTAGCATCAAATCCTATGCATCCTCTACATCTACAAAATACCCAGTTGAATCATTTTCAGTCCCCTGCCTTAGAAAGCAGAGTCTTAGACAAGTCAGATATTGTTCTGTCATAACAGATCAAAAAAGACTGCATGCTTTTTACCTGAACTTGATAAATTTGGTTAGATGGCAAGCAAATGCAAACAGTTCTGGCAATATCAGCACAGTCTGAAGGCAGAACAAGAAATTTTCAGTTAGCTCCTTGCAAATAGTCTCAGTTTCACAAGGCATTATTATCACCAGATGAAGATGCCAATTTATTCCAGCTGAAACAATATTGCCCTAAAGCACTGTTGTTTTGCAGCAGTTAAACTTCCACTTAACCTTTTGCTAATACCTGTGGTTTGGCACCATTTAGTGAAAGCAAAACCACATAAAGCAGTTTTATTTCTCCCTTCAAGAAATTAATATATGCTTTCATATGGGAAATTAACCCATAATAACAAAGGGTGATGACCACTTATGGATGAGGCAATGGCACAAGTAAATAAATAAAAATTAAAAATGAAAGACATCCCAGTCAGACTAAATCCAGACTGATACAAAATCTCATCTATACAGTGACTCAAGCACACATACCCAGACTCTACAACTTAGCAGGATCTGTAGGTATCAGACCACATGGTATACATGGGAATATCAGAAAAGCATGAGCTGCAGTGGTTAATTTCTCTTTGACTCCTTAAAAAAAAATGAAATTCTTATCTTAGTCTATTCAAATTAATCCTGCAATGAGAACATGTCCTTGAATAAAACAGACCAAGAACTCTATCAGGGAATTTTACTTTTCTTTAAAGCTGGTATGGTGGTCAGGATAGTAACAGGATGATTATGGTGCCCAGAAATGGTGCATCAATACAAACTACCAGAATATTAGGATCTTCCAGTATATGAAGGGTAGAGGATAATTACCCATAAACCAGATTCAAATTCAGTTATGAGGATATGAAAATGAAATTATGTCACTGAAATAAACCACTATTCACAGGAGTATCTGGGCTATAAACAATTTTTCAGGCACTGCTAGGAATGGAGAGCCAGGAAAGAGCGCAAGTAGACTGGAGAAATGAAGAGCTCTGCTGAATGAAGCACCAATGTTGCAGCAGCCCTAGAAACATTTTCCATTCAACATGATGCAAACCACAGCAAACCATGCCCAGCAGGCCCTGTGCTTTGGGCTTGAGATCAGCTTCTGTCTTGCTGTCATTTTTTCAGCAGTTCAATTAGAACAAAACTTGCAGGGATCCGTATTACTTCATCTGTTACCAGTTCTCAGGTTAAACCTTAGTGTTTCAAGCTTGTTCTGTTGACTGGATAAGCTCTCAGTCTTTCTCTGCAAGAAATCTCAACCACAAAAACAAGAGCAAGGAACTCCTGTGTACCATTCTGAAGTGGCTTCAAACAACTCATTCATCTTTTTGTGTAGGAGCTTGAGTGCTCTCGAAACTTACTGAGATGGTTAAGGACTCAGCACCTCAGAACAACCAGCTTGCGTGCATCACGGGCTTGGCATGTACGGACCACAGCATGCAGAACTGGGCATGTGCTGGTCACCCAGTGATTCTGCAGCAGGGAAGAGTTAACCAAACCTTGTCTCTGCCTATCAGGTAATCAAAAGCCAGTAGCCTTTAGGGAATATCAAACAGAAAGTACCACACTAGCAAAGAGGACAATTTATGCTTGTTGCCTGTGCTGCTGGAGTAAGCTTGAGTAAGGTTACTCACAAGCATGAGGCTGTTCACAAATTAATGCAGGAAAAATATTCAAAAAATGTTGCTCATAGACTCTGAGTCTCATCCCTCCTACATCACTGCCAGTGCAGAACTACTCAGGTGACCTGACAGGAATGGAAGTGTAAGTCAAGAATAATTTTCTCCCTGAACAAGTCAAAATACCATCTCTGTCTTCAAACATCCATAGCCCTGATGATTTTACTGACTATAATTGGATGAAAAGAGAGCAATATTGTCATGTGAAGCCTAAATTCATGTTCACTAATAGAATCCTCTTCCCGGGGTGCCTCGCTGCTCCTGACAGGCTCAGCTATTCCAAGAGCTGTACAGGAGATATCCTCTAGAGTAGCTTGGGTTTTGGTGGCTTGTTTTCTTGCCTTTATCACTCATTAAACCTCTTTAAGATGCAAACAAAGAGATTATTCTCATTACATCAATTATACGTTCTCTAATGAAGCCAGAGAGAGTGCTTACAAGAAACCTTTTCTTTGCAAAGACCCTGCAGAAGTTCTGTTTCAGAATTTCTTTCTCTCTTAGATATTATTTCTTTCTGAGAGTTCTCCATTCTGTGTTAGTAGTGGCACCTGGTTAGCTGACTGTTAGGGCAGACTTGGCTTTAATTCATATTACTTCAGAGTTTCTGGTTCCTTCTAGTGGAGAATATCCTTGTCTATCTATATTTTTACTTTCTGGAGCTAGCCTTGCAAAACTGATGCGTCTTAATAAATCTGTTTTCTGTGATAGCTTCACTGACTTCAGTATTATTACATAGGAATGTAATCTTATTCATGTGCTCTAGCCTTATAAAAAGAGTTACCTGAGTTACTGGTGCTACAGCATACTTTACTCTTATATTGCTGCTCAAGGCAATAAGAAGGGATGAGGAGGGCATCCAAACATCATATTGCACATTTTCCCACTGTTATTTGCCTTTATCATACTATGGCTACATAAAGAGGATCTGAATTGCTGCCTGGTATTTGGGAAAGTTTTGGCATGGTGTGGCAAACAACATCTCAGGAACCAGGTAGGTGGTGGGGGTGATAAGGAGATAGAAGGAGAGCTTGGTTTACTCCACACATAAGACACCTGCCTATATGGAGAGAGAGAAGAAAATATTCTGAATCCTCCAAATGATGTTAAATGTTGCCTATTCCACCACCAATGCAGCCAGGGACCCCAATAAGAATAATTTCTTGTACAAGACATAATCACATCTCTAAGATGCAATGGCTCCCAGCATCCCTATGGAAAGTGGTTTTATGTACAACAACTTACCAAGGAGGACAGATCATATGAAAAGAGCACCTTAAAGTCCATAGCTGATAAAGACACCTGATGTGTGCCACCTCCAAAATGCCATTCTCCTCTCAAAAACAGTGTGAATTGAAGGCTTAGTTAAACTTGATGTCATCTTAAAACCTGATTTTAAACTACAGACATTTCAAATAATTCTGTTTTCTTAGCTCCAACTGACTTTTTATAATACAGTTATGATTCTCACTTGTTGGCCTCTATATTAGTTAGAGTAGTATTTGGCTCTTTCAGCATCCAGAACCCCATTTCTCGTTTTCAGAAAAGTGAAGATGTTTTACTTTAGTAAGAGATGCATTGTAATTTTTCATTATGTAACTATTAGACAGTGACTCTAATTTTCTCCATATTTTCTGTCTCCTTTTGATTAATCCTGACATCTCCATTAAAATCTTCCATTTTTACTTTCCTCTTTCTGCAGCTGCCTCTCACTTTAGGACAAACTCTTCTGTCAGAGCAGGATCAAAAGACCTGCAGTTAACAAAAAAAAAAGTTTGAATCTCAGTGACTCAGTAAGCTTTGCAAGGCTCAAGATAAAGGGCATATGAAATTAAATCTCTGTTTTCAAGCAAAGCATTCAATCACTTTGTTCCTTTGCTTTGCCACTGATCCTAAATAACACTAAATACACCCAGTTACAAATTTCCAAGATACATTTTCTCCGGTACAAATGTGGCTTTGCAAGATTGTGAAAAGACTGCTGGTTTGCCCCAAGCAGAGTATAACTTACGCAAAAAAAACCTTGGATGATTATTCAGGATTCTTATAATTTTGTTTATTTTCCTCAAGATTATATACTTTGGCAACTGAGCTGCAAGAAATGAAATGGCACTGCTTATTTCTGAAATATTTGATTTTTGTTTAAACCACTAAACAGCTAAAATGTGCCATTTTTATATTCTCCAGCCTACTTAAAAATCCATTTATTTATTTGTTTTTAAAATAAACTGTTGAAATGCATATTGTTATAAAGCTATTATATACAAGTATGTTATTATAAATATGAATTAATAAATAATATTTTGATGATCCCGTTTTTAATATGGGTGTTACACATTTGTATAAAATCAGCATTCATATACTTCTTCCACTGTTGTGTTATATGCCACCAGGATCTGTGATCAATGCTAAGCATTAGAGAAGAGTGTCATCTATGCAGAAACCACATCTTACTAAATGCTGAGTTATCCTGCAGAACTTGTAAGGGGATATAGCATGTTATTGATGCATTACCACACCCAAGGAGGAGGATATCTTGTTCTTCATAAGTTACCTTGAAGATACCCTTAATACAAGTCATTTAGACCAAAAGAAAAAAAAAAAATTAACCACCCCCCCAAAAAAACCCAAACCAAACCAACCAACCAAACAAACACACACACACACAAAAAAAAGGAAGAAATTTACAGACACATGCTTTGTTTTAAATCACAAATCCATTGTGGGCTTCCACTCATCTGGAACTCCCTTCTTTGTCCCTGGATATCCTTGATGCAAAAGTTAATTGGGAATTATTTCATAGGATGGTTATTCTGACCTTTTACACCACCACTGGTCTAGACATTTGCTGAAAAGGAGGATGTGGCTGCTGTCCACCAGATCCAGCCTCCTCCCTTCAGCCAGCCAGATGGAAAACCCCACCAAGTAAATGGATGCAGCTAAAAGCCAAACCTGTAAATAAAAAACAGGTCAGTGGATCCGTTCCCTACTGTGATCACCACAGGGCTGCAGAATGTTGACCGAGGCAAAAGGTAAAAGCGACAATGACATCCAGCACTGGTGATGGGGATGAGGCTGAGCCTGCTGCTTTTGGAGCTGCAGAAAATTAACATGGTCATGTAACCACTGCTTTAGCTTCCAGCTGCTGATTGTCTTGGGTTCATCCAGGGTACTAATAAACAACCCCTTATGAGGTTGTTTTTATTTCCACCTGTTGGAAAGCATATATGAATCTTAGGGTGAAGCCTCTTTCATGCTATAAATTCACAAAGGTATGACATTCATTTACAGTCCATATGGACATACAACTGACAGTTTTGACCCATGTTGATGGCATACAATATTAATGTTAAAATGAAAAATGTGGGTTCAAACGGAAAACCAAAGCATGCTTTTTAAATAGTTGAAATGAAACAAGTTTGCATTCACAAAGAATAATAGTTCATTTGTGAAAAGAAGTGAAATACTCTTTACATGTTTAGAATTGACTTTTTTTTTTTAATGTGCTTGAATCTTCCAGCTAGACCCAAATGCATGCATAGTTTTAACCCCTCCAAATGAATTTT